>WSFP011457608.1:0-19181 GCA_009831015.1 Picea engelmannii | reverse complement strand
TGACATCTCTACTCCTAATGATTTTGTGATTTTCATAATCCCATAAGCGATAACCAAAATCATTAACACCATATCCAATAAAATTACACTTCTTGGATTTTTCCTCAAGCTTTGTTCTATTTTTTTTATCAATATGGACAAATGCTTTACAACCGAAAGTCTTCAAAAAAGAATAGTTTACCTTTTTACCTGTCCATTCCTCCTCTGGAACTCCACCATCCAAAGATCTTGAAGGTTATTTGTTTATTAAGTGAACAACATTATCTATAGAATCTTCTCATAACTATAAGGGAAACCCATCATGAAATCTCATACTCCTTGCATTCTCCGTGATTGTCATGTTCATCCTTTCTGACACACCATTTTCTAGTGGTGTTCTTGGAACTTTTTTCTCTCTACGAATCCCATGGTATGAACAGTAATAATAAAACTCCTTGTTGCATTATTCACTCCATTTTCTAATCTGAGACACTTCAACCTTTTTCCTGTCTCATTCTCAACCAAAGCTTTTCATTTCTTAAAAGTATCAAAAACATTAGATTTTTGTTGAATGCAATAAACCCAAGTTTTTCTAGTTGCATCATCAATAAAAAATAACATAATAACGAGAGCCACCAAGATATGATACCTGAGCTAGTCCCCATACATATGTATGCACAAGATCTAACATTCCACTCTTCTTTTCTTTTCCGACTCTGAGAAATCTGACTCTCTTATGTTTTCCATAAACACAATGCTCACAGAAATCCAAATCAATTTGTTTAAGATCTGGAAACAAATTTATTTTGTGAAGTATCTGCATCCCCTTCTCACTCATGTGTCCAAGCCTATGATTCCACAATGTTGTATCCACTCATGTAGAAGCTAAAGAGATAGAAGAATCAGTATTACCAGTACATAAATACAATGTACCTACCTTCTCTCCTTTTGCTATCACCAGTGATCCTTTGGTGACCTTCCACACCTTATCTATAAATATAGATATACAGCCTTCACTTTCCAACTGTGCAGTTGAAATTATACTTTTCCTTATATGTGGAGCATGTCTTATCTCTTTCAACAACCATTGGTTTCCATTCTTTTTCTTTATTTGTACCTTTCCCATTCCAACAATTTTGCATGGTGCATCACCACCCAAATGAACCTATCCAAAATCACCTTGAACATAATCTAGAAAATGTCTCCTATGGGGTGTGGCATGAAATGACGCCCCTGAATCTACTACCCAAGACTCAAAAATATTATCTATAGAAATAATCAAAGCATCTTGTAACACATCACTTGTTACATTTGCTTCTTGATTTTTCCCTTGTTGTCCATCTCTTTGTTTCTTTGGAGCTCTGCAGTCTTTCTTCAGATGTCCTTTCTTCCCACAATTCCAACACTCTATCTTTCCCAGTATGGATTTGGATCTTCCCTTCCTAGAATTCCCACAGTTCCCTGAGCCCTTTCCTCTATCATTTTGTCTACCCTTGTTCTCTATGTTTAACGCATTCCATGATGTCTCACATGTGCTTTTCCGTCGCATTTCCTCGCTAAGGATAACACCAACAACATCATCAAAATTTATAATGTTTGAACCAGAGACAGAGTTACTTACAGCCATGACCAAGCCAATCCAACTTTCTGGCAATGAGCCCAATATTAAAAGAGCCCTGACGTCATCATCAAATTCCACTTTTACATAACTTAGTTGATTAGTAACCGTATTAAATTTATTTAAAAAATATGCAACAGACCCACCTTCTAACATCTTCATATTAAATAATCTCTTCATTAGAAATACCTTATTGGATGTCGAGAGTTTTTCATACAGTTTAGCCAATGCGTCCATTAGCTCCTTCATTGTCTTTTCTTTTTAAATATTGAAAGCCACCGGCGCTGCCAAGCTCAGTTGTATCGTTCCTAGTGATTTTTTGTCAAGAACCTCCCATTCTTCGTCCTTCATGGCCATCGGCTTCTTTTCTATTTTGACTAATGGTAGGAATATATCCTTCTTATATAAATAATATTCCATCTGCATCTTCCATAACTGGTAGTTTTGGTCGTTAAATTTCTCGACCTTAAACTTTCCATCTTCGGCCATTTCTCCTACTCGAACCAGGAACCCTCATTTCCTGTGAGTTACCTTTCTCTCTAATACCAGTTGTTAGAAAAACAAGATCACGAAGCAACAAAATAAAATAAAAATGCGGAAATAAAGCACAGAAGATACACAATACAATAGAGACACAGATATATGTGGTTCACCCAGTGTGGGCTACGTCCACCAGATAAATTGTCAGGTCCTTCCTTTTTATTATCCAGGAAAATGAAGGGATAAAACCTACAAGTCAACTGTTATAACTTCCTCTTCTTTCTCTCATAGTCTCCTCTCTCATAATATAATATTCATGATAATACACAGCCGCAATACAATAATCAGCAATTTTCAAAATTGGTGCACTTGTCAACAAACTCTTCAAGTGATGAAAACTTCTTGCACAATCAAAAGTCCACTCAAATCGCACACTTTTCTTTTGAAAGGATGTAATTAGGTGCACAATTTTTTAGAATCCTTCAATAAACCTTCTGTAATAACCTGCAAGTCCCATGAAGGACCTCACCTGTGCGACATTTCTTGGTGTTGGCCATTCCTCAATGGATTTTATATTTTATAGATCCACGGCTATTCCTTCCTTGCAAATGATATTACCTAAATAATGAATATGCCTCTGGTAAAGTGAGCACTAGCTCAACTTTTCATACAATTGATGCTCCCTCAATACTTGTAGCACCATCCTCAAGTGTTTCTCATGCTCTTATTCAGACTTTGAGTATATGTCATTCGGAAATACAATGACAAACTTATCTAAGTAATTTCTGAAAACTCCATTCATCAAATAGATGAAGGCAGTTGGTGCTTTTGACAACTTCAATGGCATCACTGTGAACTTGTAATGTACGTGCCTCGTTCTGAAGGAAGTTTTGTTGATGTCTTCTTCTTTAATTATCACTTGGTGATATCCAGATCTAAGACTAATCTTTGAAAATATTTGTGCACCCCTTAGTTGGTCAAAGAGGTCATCTATCCTTGGAATATGATACTTTCTCTTTACTATTACTTTGTTCAACTGCATGAATTCAATACAAATCCTCAACGTACCATCCTTCTTCTTCACAAACAATACTAGGGCACCCCAAGGTGATACACTTGGGAATATATACCCCTTCTTCAAAAGCTCTTCAAGTTGCATATGTAATTCTTTCAAATATAGTGTACTCATCCTATGAGGAGTCTTGGATATGGGAGTTTCTCACGGCATCAGATTTATAGAGAAATCAATATCTCTTTTCGGTGGCAACCCCGATATTTCTTTAAAGACATCCTCAAATTCTTCCAGTACTACGCAGTCTTCAACATTTGGCACTTTATCCTTAGGTGCCTCCTCCATGTGCACTGCAAATACTTGACATCCTTTCCTATAGCTTTTCTTCATTTGCAAGGCTAGAACTTCTCTGATAGTGAAAGCTCTTGGAATGCCTTGAATTGTTCTTAAGTCACCTTCCTCATCCAAGAAAGTAAATGCATTATTGTAACAGTCTAGAACAACATGATGTCGGTCCAACCATTCCATACCAATGATAAAATCATAAGAGCCCAAAGGTATGATATTCAAATCATATTTTGTGTGTAGTCCATTCATTTCCATTGGACATGCCTTAATCATCTCATTAATTTCCCTTTCTGCCCCTATAGCTAACTGGACCAACCAAGGTTTTCCCAGCTTATTGCTTGGAAATTAGAATTTTTCCACCATCTTAGGATCTAGATAACTATGACTAGCTCTTGAATAAATTAAAATAGCAATGGGTTGGTCATTAATCTTGCCTTCCACTTCAATCATGTGTGAATGAAACTCGTATTGCTTGTTATCTAGGGCAGCGTAGATCCTTGGTACATTTTTTCCCATGTCTTCAATTGTCACAGCTTGTTGTACACTGTGCACAGTCCTCGCTTTGTCACCTCTTTGTGGGAAATCTCTATATATATGATATCCACCACAACCCCAACATTGAATAGGTTGTTGCCTTGGTTTTTTCCCCACTGTCTTTATCATTCTGGGATCCTTGGGAGTTGGTTTTCCTTGCGGAGTATTTCTGAAAAATGGTGGCTTAGTCCCCTTCTTCCTATGTTCCACCTTATTTTTCATCTTGTCTTCCCAAGCCTTTTGGAAATTCGGTCTTCCACTTTGTTAATCTTAAAGACATTTAGTTTGCCTTATGGTTTCCTCCAATGTCTTGGGGTCATCATATTATATCTTGTCACTGATAAATGAGGACATCCCACTCATGTACCTCTGAATTTTAACCCTCTCATCCTTGATGAATGCGACATATTTATGTATCTCTAAGAATATTCTTTCATTCTCATCTATTGTCATACTCCCAAGATTGAGTTCAAAGAACTCCTTCATTTTCTTGTCATAGTATCCCTTGGTTAAGTATTTATTTTGAAAATACCTCTTGAACTCCCTCCAAGTAACCTTGTTTTTATCAATGTGTTTCACTTGCACAAACTGATCCCGCCACATTGATGCTTTTCCTTTTAGCTGATAGGTGGCAATTTTCCATTCTGCCTGCACAGAAAAATAATGCATCTGGAAGTACTTCCTCATGCTCAATAGCTAGGTCTTTGCATCTTCATCCTTCTTGTTCTCATCATCAAAGGTAGGAGGCTTGATCTTATTCATTTCTCCCTATATCTCATCCACCTTGGTCCTCCTCTTATGCTTTCTAACAAGAGATGGACTTCATCTATTGCACACTTTTGTAAATGAATAATTTGGTGAGTGGCAATGATTCCCTTCAACACTTCTTGTTTTTATTCTCTCGTCATGAGACCTGTGACTTCTTGACCTACTTGACTCTGTCTCCTTATACATTTTCCTTTCTATTATGTCCAATCTTTTCATCAAGTTGATATTCAATTCATCTTGTTGCTCCTTGGCTTTCATAAGCCTTTCATTATCATCTTTATAGCTTTGGATCTTTTTTTGCAATCCCTTTATGGTTTCTACCAAGTTCATGCTTTCCTCCTTGAATGTTGTACCATTAGCACCCAAACCGACATACAAATACCCAAATTCATCACCATGGATGTAAGTTCTCTATACATCTTCCATGCTTTTTTACTTTCTGTGTTGATTTTGTCTTGGTCTAATCGCTAATAATTCTGAAAAATGTGCAGACAATAAGATTTGTTAGATGAATTCATTGGACAACTTCATGAAAACTCTGCACCATTTTTTCATAATCCTTTATTTTGATTTCTTGGATGATTTTGACATCCCAAATCCAAAATTTATGGGTGAATAATTGGACTCCTTTGTCCAAAAATTTCCCATCGACTACTCTCTTGTGCAATTATGAGTCTTGCGCAGTCTATCATCGTCATTTGGAATTCATCCAAATACCCTTTTGTTCTTTCCTTCTTCCTTATGAATCCCATGCACGCACTGGTATTCAACATGTACCAATGCGTGATGTCAATATTTAACATATACACCGTGTATCAATATTACACATGCACCACAAGTTTTGCTCCATACAGCCCCAAATATTTAGTGCGCACACCCACGCCTCATTGTTTTCTACGCATTTCCATTTTTGCACCCCACAATGTAAAAAAATTAGCACGCACACTTGCACATCCTTATTTTAGGCGCACCATAGTTGTGTTGTAATTCCAAATTTGTCCATTTACCAATCCAGATTTTTCCTTAAGTAGAAACTCGGACCATGCAAGCTCATCATTGAAACCAGAGCTCTAATACTAATCTGTAACATACCCAGCCTCCTAGCTAGGTACCGCGCTCTGATACCAATCTGTAACATTACCCAACTTACTACTGAGTAATTCTACTCCAAAATCTAGTGTGCATATTTTACTATATAACATTGGTCTACGCAAAAATACTTGAAGTAACGCACTTGACCCCAAGTTGGGTCACGCCACACAAACTTTCCTCTTTTGAAACAACTTATAATAGTGGAAGTAACACAATACAAATGTGTGCACAAGCATACTAAGCACACAACATTATTGTCCGTGTAATCCACTCTGAACATGTGATCACTACTGCGTGCGCAACCATTATGGTGTCACACACAAATTATGTTCTCCTTGTACATGCAGATTGATTCCCTGTGCGCACAAGAGAATCCATCCTCTTGCGCGCACAAAGTATTTCCCTACACGCATGACCATTCTAACCTTTCCTTGGAGACTCATGACCATTATTATAAGGTTAAATTAATAGGAATAACTAATAACAATTGTCATACTTTGCATGTACGACTATAAATATTGAATATCAACACTACACTTACATGTGCAAACAACATTATACAGAATAACAAAAATTGCTTATATGCAACATCATACAAGAATTAAACCCATATCATACATAGATAATTAACCACACCATAAATGAGACAAGCACATAAAGGACACTTATCTTTTATGAAAAGTCACCGATTGTGCGTAGAGCTCAGACGTTCCTCCCAGCCATAGACTTTGTTGCTCATATAATTTCAGCAACAGGTCACCCCCGAGTTGGGGCTTAAACTCCACCAGGGCAAAAGGATTCCTAACTCCAGGCTAAGTTCTAATAATCAACATAATTGTTCAGTCCAAGGTGCCCACTGTTGCAACTAGCCTACAGTCTATCATTACCCACATGCATGTCCCACCCCAAGAAGTGTCCCCATTCTCTGCTCAATATTCCTTTGGCTACCCCACTTCCCTTCCAAGGCTTCAACAATAGGCCAAACATGAAATCTCAGAGAATTGCAACTAATTCCCAACACATCAAGGAACAATTCATAGAAAAACTCTCACCTGGAGAGAATGCTCACGGGATTGACAACCTGCCTCTTCGTCAGCAAATATCTCACCTAGAGATAATTCTCACGGGTTTGACAACTCACCTCTTTGACAACAAATCTCTCACCTGGAGAGAATGAGTGAGGGCCTGACAACCCGCCTCTTCGACCAAAAATCGATTTTTCCCAAGCATAGGGTTATACAATAGTATTTAGTTCTAGATCCCCCGAAGGAGTGTCGGTCTGAATGATCAAGGAATGAGATGAATGATTTCTCTCTCTCGAAATACACTAAGGCTGACAATATATATTGCATGCCTTAAATCGAACACTTATCACCTTCATAATTAGCTTTATCCACATGGTGACTTGTTCCCATCCCTCAAGAACTTAGGATAAATAATTATCCATAAATTACACTTTTAGAAAATATTAATAAAATATTCCGTTGGACTTAAGTCCCCCTTTTTTCATTTTTGGTGGAGTTTATCCCCCCATCTATTTTAGTCTGATCTATCTGCAAGAAACGATGTGATATTATTAATAAATTGAATGTGATTACATTTTAGAAGGATAGGTGCACTAGCCTATTTGCATCCCATCTCACCAACCCCATAACCACCCAGGCTGAGCTATGCCACACAATTCTCAACTTTTGGTTCTCTTAATCAACCAAACTTTAACAAGCCCAACATGTTACTGGGCCATGCTACTCTAAAGTATCACTACGTAGAATCTACTTTAAACACAATCTGCACATTATTACTTGGAGTAACATGCTCATACCAATCTTGAGTCGCACCATGCAACTTATAACATCGGAAGCAACATTCTCTTTTCAGTACAACCTTAAGCAATGAAATTAAATTAAACAATTGCACATACCAACAATATATATATTGCATGCCTTCCACTTGACACTTGTCACCTCCAAAAGTAGCTTTAAGCCACTTGGTGACCCATTCCCTATCCTCGGGAACTTAAGATAAAATAATATATCTGACATTACACTTTTCCCAGAAATATTATTAAAATATTCTCCAAGACTTACAACTCACCCCCTTTTCCATTTTTCGGTGGATTCATCCCCCAGTCTCTTTTCATCTGAGTCAGTAAGTGTTCAGCAATGCCATATTATATTAATAATCATGATTATATTTACATGGATAGGCGCACTGGCCTATCTGCGTCCAGGCTTACCCACCTCATAATCATACAGGATCTTCGGCCTCAATACATATACATTCATTCCCACACACTAACTCAAGTGTGTGCAACATAGTGCAATGTCTGCACTACTCCAGGTGCGTGCAACACATATAATGTGTGCACCTTGTCTTTATATCAATTCTTCATGCACTACTCAGATGCACACAACATCAAAACCAGTTGCCCTTGGCTCCCAGCCTAAATGTTCATTACCTTTACACTTGGTACCAATCGGCTCACCATCCTATGTACAATTATAAAGGGTTCCATATCAAGGACATCACAATCCCCTCCCCCTTATTTATGCACTGTCCTCAGTTCATCGTATACAAATGTACATACAAAATTTCAAATATCATAAAAAAGATGAGGATACTTTACTCGCATAGCATACTTGTGCTCCTAGGTTGCATCCTTAGTACCGTACCAAGTCCATTGAACCTTTACCAACTCCATGACTTGATTTCGGAGCTGCCTTATTTTCCAATCCAACACGCAAATCGTTCGCACTTGAAATTCGCCTTCTAGCTCCACCTGGATCATATTCCATTCAAGAACATGATTAGCATCAAGCACATACTTCTTAAGTAATGACACTTGAAAAACATTATGAATGCATAACGACTTAGGAAATTCAAGCATATAAGCAACAAGACCAATCCTTTCAAGGATTTAAAATGGCCCATAGTAGTGCACTGCTAACTTAGAGCACTTTCCCAACTTCAGGGAATTGTGCCTAGCCTTCACTTTTAGAAACATGTGATCACCCACTTTAAACTCTCTATGGGTTATGCCTTTATCTACGCAGTTTTTCTGCTTGTCTTGAGCAGCCTTTAAATTATGCCTTATATTTACCATTTTCTCCTCCATTTCCCGGAGCAAATATGGCCCAACTACTGCACAGTCTATTGGGTTATCCCAAATCATTGGCGTGTTGCACTTTCTACCATAGAGTGCCTCAAATGGGCTCATGTTCAAATATGCCTCATGTTATCACCCTGTAATTTCCCAGACTGAGGAGGAAATAGGCAGGGGTAACCACAAAACCACTTGAATTCAAGGATCTAGCCATCCAAGACTCAGAGAGGGATCTCTCTGTATGATCTAACTTTGTTGGAAATGGATATTAGGCTAGTTATAAGGGTACAAGGTTTTAATTGCGAGAAATGGAGTAAGGACTGAGAAGGGGGACCATTGGGCAATGGAGTCACCACAACAAAATTTTCAAATCCTTTTCTGTAAGATGAAACTGCAGGGAAAGGAAGCTAAAACACTGGATCTCATGGCTTTTAATGGAAAGAAAAATAAGAGATAGGAAACAAATCAATATTCATATGGGAAGCAGTTAAGAATTCCCCACCTGTCTATCAAAGGAAAACATTTAAATTATCCAAAGTCAAGAAACAGAGCATATGGTCCAATGAATCATGTTCTTATTTTCTCTATTTCATAATTCAGAAATAAAAATGATTGTGGAAACAATGAAAACAGTTACATAAAGAAATTACATCACCAGGGTGTTTAACACAAGAATCCTGCAGTTTTTATTGCTTGGAGATCAAGAACATGCTCACTGTGAGCTTACATCCCAGCACTGGTACTGCTGCTTTTCTAATCCTACCATCCTCTTTACTCTATAAACATAGATATAAATAAAAAAATACAATCCTTAGGCTCAGGAGATCAAATTCGATCATCCTGGTCGAAAATAGCAAATAAATCCCTAAAAGATCTGAACTGAAATCTGGGGCCAAATCTGCTGAGAATAGGGGTACACTCAGACATTTTTTTCTCCTCAACGGTGACACCTGTGTAAAAACTGAATGATTTTATTGTAGATGATTTTGTCTGGATCACAAACCTCCTTCGATTTCTCCAATTTCGTCTCCAACTCGTCGAAACAGCTCCCACAAAATCGTGACCAAACAGGAAAAACCGGAAACCTGAAGAAAGGGGCTAAGAAATGGCTTTGTTTCTCCTAACTGATGGCACTTGTGAAAAATATGGGAGATTTTTTTGTTCTTCAGCCCGTGCTAAACAAAAACCTCTCTCATTTTTTGAATATTCGTTTCCATTTGCCTGGAATCCCTCTTGGAAGATGAAGTGTTGAACAGGCAAAAAAACGGTTTTAAATTTTCAGGAGGGCAATTTTGGAGGGGCGTAGTGGTTTAATCGGACCCCCCCTGAGGTGGTAAGTGGTATTGGGAGGGGGGGGTCTGAGTTCACCATATGGTGACAAGTGTCCCTCCCAATACCACCAACTCGGACCCCCTTGGTGGTGATGTGACATGAGAGGAAGGGGGTCCGAGTAAATTACGGAGGTAGATTTATTTCTTTGGGATGTGTGCATAGTGTGTTTTTTTGTTTTTATTTGTTTTTGTTTGTTTTTTTTTATTTATTTTTTTGTATTTTTTATTATTTCGTTTATTTTTATTATATTATATGTTTATTTTTATTATTATTGTTTTATTTTTTAATTTTTTAATTTATATGTTTTATATATTTTTATTTAATGTTTAATTAATAAACATTAAACTAATTACTAATTTAAACAACTAACTTAAATATTAATTAATTAATTAATAGTTAATTAATTATTAACTAGTCTAACATATTTTAATTAATCTAACTACATTAAATTTTATTGCTAAAATTAATAACCTATTGATTTTTTTTTCCTAAGCTTGTTTATTCATGCAGGGATAAAATTGGCAAAGGGGTGAAGAAATGAAGGGTGAGGGATTGAAGGGCACAGTGGTGGATGAAGGATGCAGTAGGGTGATGAAGGATCAGGCGAAATGAAATGGAGGGTAAAATGGAATCAACTGAGCCCAGTAAGCCAGATGTCTTCATCACGGGAGAAACGCCAAATAGGCAACTGAAGAAACAAGTTACCTATGATTATAGGACCCCAACATAGGCTCCACCTGGGGATGGAAGATCCTAAGAAGGTGTCAAGAATCTCATATCTTTGAACATGCAGACTAGTGCTTTATTCATTGGGCCATGGAGCCACTGCAGCTACAATCTTCGAACTGGTTCAAATTTGAATGAACACTGAACTAGATATTATCAACTGCAAACTCTGTTGGAAACCATACAATATTGAAAAAGATTCTCAAATGTCTGAGCTTATTCAAAATTGCTACCTACCCTACCCTACTGATAATTTTGTTGTTCTAAATGATACAATAATGCCAGTGCAGCCAGTCAAGCAACTGATCTACTAACTCTGCTCTTTCAATGTTTTCAATCAATATCAAAAATATAAATTCATAGGCATCATGAATTGCTTTCCATCCTAATCTTCACAACACAAAGTTTTGGGACTGTGGACAATTCCAGAAACTTTGGGAATTAATGGGAATTCTGAAAACAATAGCTCCTCCATATAGGCAACTATAGGATCATAATAGACATGACCTATCTCATGATGTTCAAATTTAGCCAACTCAACTTCATGACTTGATGTTGTAGTTATGCTATTTACATCCTCATGCACTCCCTGACATGGCTACAAATTTCCTGATGGAATTTGAAATGATACTTATGTTGAATACAATGATGAAGTTAACGGATTGATCATATCCATATCATAACAGCACTTGAAATCATTAGGGGTAATTGAAAACTGACTTTGAAAACACAAGCTATCCAACATATCAGCTATTGGGTCTTAAAGTGCTTTAGATGACTACGGCATTGGTTCTACTGGAATTTCATGGCTTACAATGTGATTCTCAACCAGACTATGAATAAGATTCCCTCTCACAATCTGAAATGAACTAAATCATAAGGGAAAGGAATCAAAATAGATCAGTTCATTACCTGTCCCATGCTCTATGATTTCATCTGAGGTTCGACATTTAAAAAGATTCAAGGGTTGCACCTCCAGGTCTGAAGCAGGTTCTATATCATCCATGTTTTACTCATCTGCTTCATCAACACACTCCTCATTCTTACTATTTACAATCTTCTTGCAATGTTTTCTCAGGAGCGAGGCAAAACATAGGGGCAGGTAGTTTGCACTTTCTTGAAAATTTTCTGCATTTTCCTCCTTGCAATCTTGATTAATATGCATAGGATGATTGTCATATTTGAGCTACAACTGATCTTCTTCCTGCCAAAAAAATGTTGTTGATTGCTTTGAACAGTCAACATCTATTTCAGCCACATAATCATCATCATACTAATCATACTTGAGTAGATTATCCAGGTAAAAAATGTCATCAAACATGCACATCATATCAGCTAGTCGTTCCTCTCCAAGTTGAGATGGAGTTTCATCTTTGACTGTGTTATGAATTGAATAAATGAAACACTCATTATCCAATCCATGATACCAAGGATGAGCTGGAAAAAGCTTGGGGACATTTCTCTTAGTCCTTTCTGGAACTAATGTAACATGAGGTCTTTGAACAACAAGTTCCTCTTTCCTGATAATCTTGTGCATCACTTCAAAATATCTAGTTTTGTCTCTGAAGATATCAAGTGTTCCTTTTCTATTTTGTCTTTCATCAATGCTTCTAATTTTTTCGTTCTATTCAGCAGGTTGACTTCAACATCAACTGCAATATTTTGCATTTCTTCAAGGGTTGCAATGTTCTATTCTCTTAATTAGAATGCCATCTCTCGATCAAATGCATCTGGGTAATGCAAAAGGGCTAATCCTAGGGGTGGCCTTATATCAACAGGCATTGCATGGTACACCTTATTGAAACTTGCTAAAACCTGATGTACTGTCTCCCCTGGCTGTCTTTTCAAATGGCCATATTCTTCTAGGATGAGAAAGACATTTCTCATGACCACCCATCGATCTAGAAAAAATTTTACAAACTAATGGAAATTGCTAATGCTTGCAGCTGGAAGATTCTTAAACCAATTTTTGACTTTACCTTGCAATGATAGGGAAAACATTCTGATGCAAACATCATCATCTTCTACCTCAAACAAATCAAGAAAATCCTCAAGACTTTGGATGTGTTTTTCAGCAGTGATCTTCACATTTTCTCCATCAAACCTGGGCAGATTATTGATGTAATTGACAGGGAGGTCATGGAGAATAGGAGGAAAATATAGAGGATTGTATCGGTCTGGGATTTTCACAAGTATAGGAGGTAAATCAAGGGGCTTATAGCTAACTGGAATTTCAACAATGGCAGGAGATAAAGCACAACGCTCATGTCTCACTAGGTTTTCTACAAGTGTATCTGGGATGTGCACAAGTGTATCTGGGATGTGCACAAGTGTATGAGTATGTGCATGATCTACAATTTGGGGCTTAGTCTCTTGAGGTTCGTCAATTTGGGGCTTTCAAATTGGAACTGATTTGGAGATGATTGGAGTTGCCAGGTGAAATATTTCAGCCTTTTTGTGTCTGGTCACTGTCCACCATCAGTGACGAGATATGGAACTTGAAGTGCACTACTGGACAAAGTTCCCCGGTATGGTCACCATTATGTTATCACCCTGTAATTTCCCAAGCTGGGGAGGAAATAGGCAGGGGTAACCACAAAACCACTTGAAGTCAAGGATCTAGCCATCCAAGACTCAGAGAGGTATCTCTTTGTATGATCTAACTTTGTTGGAAATGGATATTAGGCTAGTTATAAGGGTACAAGGTTTTAATTGTGAGAAATGGAGTGAGGACCGAGAAGGGAGACCATTGGGAAATGGAGTCACCACAGCAAACTTTTCAAATCCTTTTTTGTAAGATGAAACTACAGGGAAAGGAAGCTAAAACACCGGATCTCGAAGATTTTAATGGAAATCATAATAAGAGATAGGAAACAAATCAATATTCAGATGGGAAGCAGTTAAGAATTCCCCGCCTGCCTATCAAAGGAAAACATTTAAATTATCCAAAGTCAAGAAACAGAGCATATGTTCCAATGAATTTTTTTCTTCTTTTCTCTATTGCCTAATTCAGAAATAAAAATGATTGTGGAAACAAGGAAAACAGTTGAATAAAGAAATTACATCACCAGGGTGTTTAACACAAGAATCCTACAGTTTTTATTGCTTGGAGATCAAGAACATGCTCATTTTGAGCTTACATCCCAGCACTGGTACAGTTTCTTTTCTAATCCTACCATCCTATTTACTCTATAAACATAGATATAAATAAAAAAATAAAATCCTTAGGCTCAGGAGATCAAATTCGATCATCCTGGCCGAAAATACAAAGTAAATCCCTAAAAGATCTGAACTGAAATCCGGGTTGAATCTGCTGAGAATAGGGGTACACTCAGACATTTTTTTATCCTCAATGGTGACACATGTGTAAACACTGAAAGAGGTTATTGTATATGAGTTTTTCTGGAGAAAAAGCCTACTTCGGTTTCTCCAATTTCGTCTCCATCTCGCCGAAACAGCTCCCACAAAATCGTGACCAAAACAGGAAAAATCGGAAACCTGAAGGGGCTCAGAAACGGATTTGTTTCTCCCAACTAATGGAACCTATTAAAAATATGGGAGATTTTTTTGTTCTTCTTCCCGTTCTTAACAAAAACCTCTCTCGGTTTTTGAATATTCGTTTCCATTTTCTCGGAATCCCTCTCGGAAGACGAAGTGTTGAACAGGCAAAAAAACGGTTTTAAATTTTCGGGAGGACGGTTTTGGAGGGGCGGAGTGGTTTACTCGGACCCCCCTGAGGTGGTAAGTGGTATTGGTAGGGGGGGGTCCGAGTTCACCATATGGTGACAAGTGTCCCTCCCAATACCACCAACTTGGACCCCTTGGTGGTGATGTGACGTGAGAGGGGGGGTCCGAGTAAATTACGGACGTAGATTTATTTCTTTGGGATGTGTGCATAGTGCGTTTTTTTGTTTTTATTTGTTTTTGTTTGTTTTGTTTTTATTTTGTTTTTTGTTTTTTTAATTATTTCGTTTATGTTTCATTATATTATATTTTTTTTATATGTTTTTTTTTATTATTATTATTGTTTTATTTTTTAATTTTTTAATTTTTTAATTTATATGTTTTATAATTTTGTTTTATATATTTTTATTTCATCTTTAATTAATAAACACTAACCTAATTACTAATTTAAACAACTAACTTAATTATAAATTAATTAATAGTTAATTAATTATTAACTAGTCTAACATATTTTAATTAATCTAACTACACTAAATTTTATTACTAACATTATTAACCTATTGTTTCTTTTTTCCTAAGCTTTTTTATTCATGCGGGGATAAAATTGGCGAAGGCATGAAGAAATGAAGGGTGAGGGATTGAAAGGTGCAGTGGTGGATGAAGGATGCAGCAGGGTGATGAAGGATCAGGCGAAATGAAATGGAGGGTAAAATGGAATCAACCGAGCCCAGTAAGCCAGATGTCTTCATCACGGGAGAAACGCCAAATAGGCAGTTGAAGAAACAAGTTACCTATGATTATAGGACCCCAACACCTGATACCCATTGTTGTAAGAAAACTCTACCAAATGCAAGTATTCTTCCCATTTTCATGACTTATCCATCACATACATCCTCAACATGTCCTCAATCACACAATTTACTATCTCTATCTGACCATTCGAATCAAGGTGATATGTTGTGGTGAAATTCATATTTGTTCCAAATCCTTTGAATATCCCTTTCCAAAAGTTTGAAGTGAACTTGGAATCTCTATTAGACACAATTATCATAGGTACACCATGCAACATAGCAACTTCGCGCATGTATATATCAGCAATGTCAGTTGTCCTGTGCACTGACTTCATTGGAATAAAATGGGCAACTTTAGTAAGCTTTTCCACCACCACCATAATAGAATCATGTTGCTTAGTAGTGCTAGGAAACTTAGTTATGAATTCCATGGTCACAAATTCCCACTTCCACTTAGGAATGGGAAAAGGATACAAAAAACCAGTTGGATGTTTGTGCTCAGCCTTGACCTTTTGACAATCGAGACACCTTGCAATGAAATTTGCAACTTCCTTTTTCATACCTGGCCAAAAGTATTGTTTTTTTACTGTGACAATTGTCTTTTGATAACTCGGATGTCCAGCATAAGGAACCTTATGCATCTCTGACAAAATCAAGTTCTTCAACTCCTGATCATTCAACATATAGACTCTACGTCTATACATGAGGATCCCATCCTATCTTATCTCATATCCTTCCAAGTTTTGTTGTGACATACCTTGTTGTAAAGTCACACTTATATCCATATAGCATAGATCCGATCTCACAACTTCTAAAATTTTCTCGCACAATGTTAATGGTTGTAGCATGCATCAGCCACTTTGTTCTCTTTTCCTCTGATATGATTTATGTCGAAGTCATACTCAATGAGGAACTCTAACCACCTACTTTTTCTGGCATTCAAACTTGGTTGTCAAAACAAATACTTCAGACCACAATGGTTTGTTCTCACCTCAAATCTCTATCCCATGAGATAATTATGCTACATCTTCAAGGCATGCACTATATCTTCCAATTCTAAATCAAGTGTAGCATAGATCATTTCATGCTCTTCCAACTTCCTTGACTCGTAGCATACCACATGTCCATTCTTACTCAGGACTCCACCGATTCCTTCCTTGGATGCATCCATGCACACAACAAAGTCTACATATGGATCAACAATCCTCAAAATCGACACACTTGTCAACAAACATTTTAAGTGTTGAAAACTCCTTGCACAATCCAGAGTCCACTCAAATCATGCACCTTTCTTCTACAAAGATGTAATTAGATGTGAAATCTTTGAGAACCCTTCAATAAAGCTCTTGTAGTACCCCGCTAGTCCCATAAAGGATCTCACTTCTGTGACATTTCTTGGCGTTGGCCATTCCTTAATGGATTTCATCTTTGTTGGGTCCACAACTATTCCTTCTTCTCAAATGATATGACCCAAGTAATGAATTTGTCGTTGATCAAATGAACACTTGATAATATTTGCATAAATTTGATGCTCCCTCAACCCCTGCAACATCATCCTCGATTGTTGCTTGTGTTCTTCCTCATACTTTGAGTAAATAAGAATGTCATCCAAAAATATGACAGCGAACTTATCTAGGTACTCTCTGAAAACTCCATTCATTAGGCACATGAATATAGTTGGTGCATTTGACAACCCAAATGGAACCATTGTAAACTTGTAATGACCATACCTTGTCCTAAAGGAAGTATTACTGATGTCTTCTTCCTTTATTCTTACTTGGTGATATCTGGATATGAGGTCTATCTTGGAAAATATCTATGTGCCTCTCAGTTGATCAAGCATATCATTTATCCTTGGAAACGGATACTTGTTCTTCATTCTTACCTTGTTCAAATGTCTGAAATTGATAAAAATTCTCAATGTACCATCCTTCTTCTTCACGAATAAAATTGGTACACCCCAAGGTGACACACTTGGGCGTATATACCCTTTCTTCATAATCTCTTCAAGTTGCATCTACAACTCCTTTAGTTCTGTACTACTCATCCTATAAGGAGTCTTGGATACATGTGTCACTCCAGGCATCATATTAATAAAGAAAACGATATCTCTTTTCGGAGGCAATCCTAGTTTCTCTTTAAAGATATACTCAAACTCTTTCAGTACTGGGCAATCTTCCATACTTGACACTTTATCCTTAAGTGCCTCTTCCATGTGCATTGTGAATACTTGACATCCCTTCGTGTAGCTTTTCCTTAACTGTAAAGAGGATACTTCTCTAATAGTCATGACTCTTGGAATTCCTTAATTGATCTCCAATTTCCTTGCTCATCCAGGCAAGTAAATGCCTTATTGTGACAATCCAAGGCATCATGGTGTTCATCTAGCCAATCCATACCACCGAGGCAATCATACGAGCCCAAAGGTATAATATTCAACTTAGATATAATGCGTAGTTCGTTCATCTCTATTGGACATGCCTTAACCATCTAATTAATTTTCCTCTTTTCTCTTGTAGCTAACTACACCAACCAAGGTTTTCCAAGCTTGCTTCTTGGAAAATTGAATCTTTCCACCAGCTTAGGATCTAAATAATTATGACTAGACCCTGAGTCAATTAAAATAAAAATAGGTTGGTCATTAATCTTACCTTCCACCTCAATCATGTGCGACTGAAAATCAACTTTCTTGTTATCCAACGCGGCGTAAATCCTTGGCACATTATTGTCCATGTCCTCAACTGTTGTTGTTATAGAAAAAATTTCCTCACCCCATGCAACTTGCTTGGATGGCCTTTCCATTTCCCTATGCAGACTTGAAGTCCCCTTTTGTAACTTCTAGAGCCAAAACAGCACATTTTTCCACATATACACGCCTTACCAATTAGACAACAAGCATATACGCAAATTTCTCCACTACATCCCACGTACATCGGGTTTGGTGCTCAAAATTAAAAATTATGTCAGGTTTCCATGCCATGTCATGAGATCCATGATCCTTGACCTTCCATATACTGGAAACGCTCTGACTCGACCCTTTAGGTCCATGTGAAGGCTATAAATTGATCCATATCCAAGCCTTGTGGAGAAGAGAATTCAACTTTTGAGAACAAAGACACTATGGAGAAATTTCACTTCATATTGAGTGTGCATCCCTTTATCCTTGAAAGTCTGAACTCATTGTTCAGCCCCCAAGCTCTTCCTTATTTGTCATGGAGAACCTCATTGTCTCCTTTATATGAGCTTGCCTTTGGTGCAGGATTGAAGTGGTGGAGGCCCAACTAGAGGGACTTAGTTTCTCGATTCTGATATGTGTCGTTACAAAAGTTTTTCACCTATATACTTTTGCTGATTATTTTAATAGAAATACTCTTTTCTCATCCAATTGATATCTTACAAATATTTGAATTATTATTCCATGGGCGTATTTGTCATGTATGTTAATGGATTATGCTAATATATGTGTTGACATTATATATTATCACCATATGCTTGCATATTTTGGTTGTTGAGGACAAGTTGCAGGTATAAAGCTTTGACTTGTGTGCTCAACAGTGGTCTTCATCGAACATTTGGATGAGGTAGGCTCTTGGCCTTGTCTTGTTATCATTTCATTTATATAGCGTACTTGGGATTGGAGTTGATTTATGCGTGTCATTTCATCTGTTGTGGTTTACCCCATGCCATAGAGAGATTTTCCTCGTAACAGAATTT
>WSFP011457607.1:0-19181 GCA_009831015.1 Picea engelmannii | reverse complement strand
TATTATCTTAAAATAATTTACTTATAATTTCATGGGTTAATTACATGTTTTTAGGTTTTATGCGACGTTTTTATATCCTATGTTACATGTTGTTTAATTATTATTTGAAACCTGAAAATAGTTTCCAATATACTAAAGTATGTGCTAGACTAAAAATATCATTTAGAAACACGTAATTTCATGTACCTTCATTAATTTTTGTTTTTGTAGTTTCTATGCATGAATCTTAATAGGACATTTCTTTCAATTATTTTCTATTTTATAGATTGGGTTTTGGGGATCAATTGAGAGTGATGTGAGAGGGAGGGGAGGGGCTATATGAGCTTCCACCTTCACATGGTTGGCCTTGCTCAGCAGAGGATAAATTATTCTTGAAACCAAGAGAATCTCTTTCATTTTTATACCATCATGATCATATAATATTTCATCAATATTTTTTTCACATTACTACATGCATCAACGAAGTTTCGATGAACATGTTTGTCATTTCTATAGAATTTTTTTTGAAACCTTAATTTTCTTTCAAAGTACACAATTTGGTTGACGCAAGTTTAAGTTTTAGTCAGTCTTTCTTCATTTTTCTTTCAGGTTCTACATTAATCTATATACAATGTATCCATGTCATATTTGTGATGAAAATTCCCTCTTTTTTGTTGATTTCTTAATCGACACCATAAAAATACTATAGGCGGGAAACAATGACATGTGATTGGGGCCAATGTTGAATTTTTTTCAAAATGTATTTGTATGCATTGAAATTTGACCTAGATAGACTATCTGCATGCCTTAACGATACAGGAGGGTTTTTGGACTCAAATTTCACTCACACACCCACTTTCTTCGATCATAATATCATCATGGAAACCATAAAACCTATTTTTCATATGTTCTAGTAGATATGTTAATGATTCTAAATTTCATATTTGTATTTGACTCAAGGTCCATCTAGCTTGCAAAGTATCAAATTTTAATTTCAAGTTGATAAACCAAATATGAAATGAATCCAAGAATCATTTGATATCGTCGCAAGAGAGACCAATGTAAATAATCTTGCGACGAATTAGCTATACTATCGAATATTGTGTCTAATTTGAATGGCGTTACATGGTTTGCAAGGAGTGTAGGGCTTATATTATGGTGAAATGTAGTGTATTATATAAGAAAAATCTCTATTCCAAACCTCAAAATGGATAGTACCATATCTTGTTCATAAGACAAATATTCTTTATATGTTTCCTTTGTGGTGGCTTAAGCCCTCGATACACATGATGCCTGACAATGAAATGTAACAATTTGAATTTTGAATGATAATTTTATGTCACCCATGGTTAAGGAAAGAAATTAAGGTTCGTAGGTCCTATTTGAATCTTCTTAGAATTGAGATTCATTACATAGTCCTTGAAAAAAGACAAAAGACTTATGTAGAGGATATTAATTTGGTCTTCGTGTGGGACATTTTATGCCATTAGTATGTTTTATACAAAAATAATGGATCTTGGGGACTACACCATGGTCAAGGAATGAGGAAAAAGGAAAAAGGAACAATAAATGAGGAACAAAGAACAAGGAACAAGGAGAGAAAATTGTACGAGGACTAGACACCGACAACAATGACCTCTGAATGGGGCCAACGTTGAAATTTTTTCAAACAGTTTCTGTATGCATTGAAGTTTGTCATGGATAGAATATTCGCATGCCTTAACGATATGGGAGGGTTTCTGAACTCAAATTTGAATGAAACACCCACTTTATTCCATCATCAATTCATCATGTAAACCATAAACCCTAATTTTCTTTCAAAGTACACAATTTGGTTGATGCAACTTTTAAGTTTTCGTCAGTGTTTCTTCATTTTCCTTTTAGGTTCTACATTAATGTATATATAATGTATCTGTGTCATATTTGTGATGAAAAATCCCTCTTTTTCATTGTTTTCTTAATCGAAACCATAAAAATACTAAAGGCAGGCAACAATGACATGTGAATGGGGCCAACGTTGAAATTTTTTGAAATTGTATCTATATGCATTGAAATTTGACCTCGATAAAATATTTCCATGTCTTAACGATATGGAAGGGTTTATGGACTCATATTTCACTCACACACCCACTTTCTTCGATCATCATATCATCATGGAAACCATAAACCCTATTTTTCATATGTTATAGTAGATATGTTAATGATTCCAAATTTCATATTTGTATTTGACTCAAGGTCCAACTCGCTTGCAAAGTATCAAATTTAATTTCAGGTTGATAAAACAAATATGAAATGAATCCAAGCATCATTTGATATAGTCGCAAGAGAGACCAATGTAAATAATCTTGCGATGAATTATCTATACTATCGACGAAAAAAGTTTGTCGATAGTATAGCTAATTCATCGCAAGAATATTGTGTCTAATTTGAATGGTGTTACATGGTTTTCAAGGAGTGTAGGGCTTATATTATGGTGCAATGTAGTGTAGTATATAAGAACAATCTCTATGCCAAACCTCAAAATGGATAGTACTATATCTTTTTCATAAGACAAATATTCTTTGTATGCTTCCTTTGTGGTGGCTCAAGCCCTCGGTACACATGATGTCTAACAATCAAATGTAACAATTTGACTTTTGAATGATAGTTTTATGTCACATATGGTTGAGGAAAGAACTTAAGGTTCTTAGGTCCTATTTGAATCTTCTTAGAATTTAGATTCGTTACATAGTCGTTGAAAAAAGACAAAAGACTTATGTAGCGGATATTAATTTGGTCTTCGTGTGGGACATTTTATGCCATTAGTATGTTTTGTACGAAAATAATGGATCTTGGGGCCAATGTTGAAATTTTTTCAAACAGTTTGTGTATGCACTAAAATTTGTCATGGATAGACTATTCACATGCCTTAACGATATGGGAGGGTTTATAGACTCACATTTCACCCACACACCCACTTTCGTCCATCATCAATTCATCATGTAAACCATAAAAACTAATTTTCTTTCAATGTACACAATTTGGTTGACGCAAGTTTTAAGTTTTCATCAGTCTTTCTTCATTTTTCTTTCAGGTTCTACATTAATGTATATAAAATGTATTTGTTTCATAGTTGTGATGAAAAATCCCTCTTTTTCATTGATTTCTTAATCAACACCATAAAAATACTAGAGGCGGGCAATAGTGACATGTGAATGGGGCCAACGTTGAAAAAGTTTCAAACTGTATCTGTATAATGCATTGAAATTTGACCTGGATAGACAATTTGCATGCCTTAACGATATAGGAGGGTTTCTGGACTATTCTCATAAAAATTCAAAGGCATAAAGAAGGACATCACGATGTAAAGGATTTTTGTCTTTGATGTAAAGGGTTTTTACCCATTTCTGTAGTATAAATAGATGTTGTTAAAATTTATGAGGATATCTTAGAATTAGCAAATAGATCCTAGTGAGAGTATTCATGACAAGATTTTGAGTTATTTTTGGAGACAGATGATTGTCCATAAAAGTCGCCTAGAGGTTTTTAGCCAAAAATCATATATTGAATCCTAAATTAACAAGATTTGTGTAGTGGCTATGTCCCTATCACAGTGTAATAGAAAAAATATCTAACATAATAAGAAAGTGATAATTATTATATAATAATTGAAATCATTGGGTTGATGATGAAATCATCGCAATCAGTAGGTTTGTGCTTGAAATTTGTTATAAAAAATATGCATAGAAAACATTGTCCATAAACTAAATTTAATATTTTTTAAATGTCCAATATGTTGTTTTTAAGTGAGATTGTCCATGGGCAATTACAGTATTTTTTTTCATATGTATCATTTTATGACAAAGTAAAATATTGCATCATTTAAACAAACTATGGTTTATTAATAAAAATCCAAAAATAGCAACACTCAATAAAGACCAAAGCTAGCATTCGTATTATCAATATTCACCTTAAATTGTTTTTTATTTAGATTTTTACATTAAGTGATAAGCTAAAAGAAGAATCCATGCGATGGCGTAGTGAAAATTATGAGTAGAATACAAGCTCAAAATAATTGAACCATGTAATATTATGAATATAATTTAATTCATCAATGAGAAAGCTTAGTTGTTCTAGTATTTATTTTGTACATGATGCAATATGCACATTCTCTACATTGAATTACATCACCAAAATTTAGTGAATTCTTGGTTCTACAATGTGCAATATCATAAAGTGTAAGAATAATTCCTAATTTAGAAACAACAAAATGAAATTAGTGAAATTACTTTTCCCAATACATATAATGTTTGCAAAGAATAGTATAACAAACATGTTCAATAATAAAAACTAATCAAGGTTTTATCAATCTATCTAAAAGATAGGGAAATAAAGATACCTTCACAAACTTAACTTGTAAACTCAGGAACTTGAGTTCTACCTAAAATAATCAAATCAAAATCCAGTATAGTTTTGAAACTGTTATGACCCTATGCTTCATAGGAATCATACAAATGACTAGGATTTTACCTTCAGAAATGTTATGTAGTAAATCATGTGGGATCATGCCCATTATTTATAGGGAGAAGAAATATATAAGCAGTCGAAGGTTTTGAGACAGTGTGATTGTGATCTTGGTTTCAAAGATTCAGGGTAATCATCTCAGTGGATCCTTTGAGATTATAAAATGGGAAAATAAGAATAGATCGAAGTTCATTTCAAATACAGAGCAAATCTTATCCGAATTCTACATTTCAAACTTGGAAGAAAACAATAATATTGTTTCGAGCCAGCACAGGGTGTTAAGAACAAATCCTGCACATTGTCTTCTTATAAATAATATAGAAAGAAACAACATGTGAAACATTAAAATAACAAGTTACATCAGGCAAAAAACTTCAGCACTTAAACAAGACACAAGATTCTGGAAATATATGCCTTTGTATTCATTCATAACAGTCAGTTACAGTTTTTTGAAACATTTTTATAGTGGATGGGGACGTTTCCATGTCATCCATCCCTATCATTCTATCCCCGTATTCCTTTGAAATCATATGCTTTATATCCTTTGCATCAAAATCTAAGATCCTATTAAAAATGATCTGAAATACTAAAAATAGTACATAATCAAAACAGTTTCACAAAAGTAGGATTAGGTCCTAAAAATAGTACATAATACCTCAGAGTCGACCACCATTCTACAACAATTTCCTCATCTTAAGCCTTGAGGACAAGGTTGTTCTTCAAGGGGGAAGGTGTGTTAGGGACCTAACCTCCCTAACCCCTCACATAGGTAGAATAATATAATTCCATGTAATAAAGGACAATATTAATAAGGCCTAGAAATAAGGAATAATAAGTCAAATGTAAGAAGACCTAATAGAAGCTTCCATTTCTCGAAGGATATTCCTCTAGATTTTTCTTTTGGATAGATAGATTTAGTATAAATAAGAGTAGAGGATATGATAACTTTTTCCTTGGAGATTATTGTAATAGAGCTCTTCTCTGTTCGAGGTTTCCTCCTTGAAGAGGTAAGTGAACATTGCTATCATTAATAAAGGTGATCTTTCTGGTGTTATTCTAGTATTATTCTAGTATTGTTTTCCTTATATCATTGTTGTTCTACCATTACTTTCTACAATATTCTTGTTCTACATACTATTTTATAACTAGAATACTAAAAAATGTCAAGTTGAAGCTCATGGATGATAGGATTAGAACACTCCCTAGTGTTCTTCACATCCCAGGATTGGCCAAGAATTTGATTTCTATAGCAATATGGATGATGTAGGTTTAAAAATAGTGCTTGAAAAAGAAACCTACAGGATGGTTCGAGGAGTAATAGTGTGTCTAAGGGGAGTTCAGATTGGAACTCTGTATAAGATGTTGGGAGTCAATATTAGTGATGGGTGAAAAGTCCTATTATTTATGAGAATGGAGTTGAAGAAGGAAAAGATCCTATAGTCTCTAGAGAAAAGACTATGTTGTAGCATCAAAGACTAGGAAATATCAGAGAGAAGGACCTTCAAGTACTGCACGATAAGGGTACGATTGAAGGTATGTCCAATTTCTCTTTGGATTTTTATTTTTGTGAACATTACTTATTTGGGAAGTAGAATTAGGTAATATTCCCCTCTGATGCTATGAGGATAGGGGGAGTATTACAGTTGGTGCAAGGTGATGTGTTTGGACCTGTTTTGGTTCCATCATTGGTTAAATGTTTGTACTATGTATCACTTATAGATGAATTATTGAAAAATATAAGGATTTATTTCATTGGGAAGAAATCTAAAGTCTTTGAAAAATTTAAAGAGTTTAAGGATCTTGTGGATAATCAGACATAGAAAAAAATTAAGGTGTTGAGGATGGATAATGGTGGAGAATTCTGCAGAAATTAATTCGAATAATTTTGTAAGAAGTGTGGTATAGAAATAAACAAGAATATTCCATACACACCTTAGCATAATGGAATTGTAGAAAGTATGAACAAGATGTTGATGGAAAAAACAAGAAGAAGGCTTATTGGTATTGGTTTAGAACATGAATTTTGGGCAGAGGTAATGTGTACTACATGTTACCTGGTCAATGAATCACCCTCATCAATGCTAGATGAAAAGAATCCATATGAGCTATGGATTGGTAAGAAACCCTCTCTTACACATCTTAGTGTATTTGGTTGTGATTCCTATGTACATGTTATAAAGGAAAACATGAGTAAGTTGGATAAAAATGATGAAAAATGTATCTTCATTGGCTACAAAGAGGGTTTGAAAGGTTATAAGATTTGGAAGAAAGAAACTAAGAATTTATTATATATATTAAACATGGTATTTAGAGAAATCAAGGATGCTTTCAAACAAGAATTCCTACCAAGGGGGGAAGAACCAAAGATAATAGAGTTTGAATTGAAGGATAATTAATTAGACTTTACAAAAGAATAGGAATAAGAAGAAGAAACGCCTCATACTCCAATATTGAGGAGATCAATTTGAGAAAGAAGTAAATTAGAAAGGTATAATCCACCCAATTTATGTTCAATTTTTTCTTTGTTTGTTACACATAATGGTCCTAGAACTGTTAGGGAGCAAGTGGATTTAGAGGATGGAAACTATGGAAAAAGGAAATGGTCGAAGAAATGGTGTCCTTGGATAAGAATGAGGCCTAGGATCTAGTGGAGTTTCCAACTGGAAGAAATCCCATTGGAAGCAAATGGGTGTTTAAGAATAAGTTGAATGCAAAAGGTAGAGTGGAGAAATACAAAGCTTGATTAGTAGAAAAATTTGATTCCCAAGTAGTGGGAATTGACTTTGCTAAAAGCATTTCTCTTGCTGCCAAGTTAACCTCTACTAGATTTAGTTTATCCGTTGTTGTGTGTTATGATTTTAAGTAGAATAGATGGATGTGAAGAAAACATTCCTATATGAGGATATGAAAGAATAATTCTACATGAAGTAGCCAAAACTATTTGTAATGAAGGGAACGAAAGAGTTGGTATGCAGGATAAAACATCTCCTGTATGGTTTAAAGAAATCACATAGGATGTGGTATCAAAAATTGGATACTTATATGTTGACACTCGACTTCACAAGGATAAATGTCGATCACCGTGTGTATTTCAAATTAGTTGGTGAACAAATTATTTATTTTGTTTTGTATGTGGATGATGTGTCATTGATAGGAAAAAACAAGGATATTATCTAGGATGTGAAAACTTGGTTGTCCTCTAAATTTGACAGGAAGGATCTTGGTGCTACAAATTTCATAAGACAATATTACATAGGTTTAATATGTAGGAATGTAGAACAGTGATGGTCCCTATTCATGTAGGTGTAAACGTATCTACAAATCAGTGTCCCAAGACACGCGAAGAGGAAGAGGACATGTCCCATGTTTCATATGCTAGTGTTGTTGGTAGTTTGATGTATGAAATGGTATGTACTAGACCATACATTTTACATGCAGTGGGAGTTTTGAGTAGGTATATGTAAAAACTAGGAAAGGAGGATTGGACAATAGTAAGTAGGGTTTTCAGGTATTTTCATGGCATTAATAGTTATGGATTTTGCTACCAAGGAAGATCGTGATTGAATAGAGTGTTGTACATACATGGGTTTGTTGATGCAAATTGGGCTGGAAATATGGATCGTAGAAGATCTAAAAGTGGGTATGTGTTTAACATATTTTTAGGACAAATTAGTTGGATGAGAAAAATAAAGTCTGTAGTGTCACTCTCAAATAGAAAATTTGAATACATGGAAGCCACTCACGCAAGAAACGAAGCATTATGGTTACAGAGATTATGTTTAGGAATTGGGTTGGTACACAAGATGTAAGGATAAATTGTGATAGTCAAAGTACAACCTTCTTGGAAAATAACCTAAGTTATCATTCAAAGACAAAGCATATTGATGTTCAATATCACTTTCTCAGATACATGGTTAAATAGAATAAGGTGTTGTTGATGAAGGTGGACACTTTGAATATCTTCTTGAAAAGTAGTATCAACTAAAACTAGTTGGACACTTTGAATATATGCTCTAAAAATTTTCTCAACTAAAAGTAGTTGGAATTTCCACAATATCTGTTCTAAAAATAGAATACAATCCGAATGGAAAAACAAAATGCATATATTGTTGAGTTATAGTTTGATGTGTTGGCACTTCATATGCTCCTTCATTTGTTTCCAGATGCACTTTCTTTCCTCTGTTCATTGAACTGGGTACACATATCCATCAAGGCTACCAAAAATATTGAGGGTTCAACGTTATCATTCAATTCGAAAGAAAACACCTTCTTGTGTACTAGTGGAAGCGTCTCCTGGATCTTCTTTACTTCTTGGGCTATAATTTGATACTATAAATTTGGCTTCACCAACAACTCATTAATCTTGAGAAAATCAATCTGATTCATCTATTATATGACATATTGAATATTTTCCTTATTTTTTATTGATTTTTCCTTATTCATTTCTATTTCAATCTTCCCCAATGCCTCTGAGATATCATTTCCTTCAAATTCATCCAATTTTGTTTCTACAGAAGATAGTGTCTCCAGACAAGCCTTCTTTACCTCTCTGACAAGTTTCTTTCTTTATTCTATATTTGTCTCCCAAAATTTCAAGGCCATTTCACCCTTCACTTATTCATATTGTGAAAAAGGGGCGAGAACATGAATATTGACTTTCTACCTCTACATAATGAATTCTTGAAACTTGGATCTAGCCACAAAGACATCCTTTTCTTTCACATAAATACTTTTCAAAGCATTATTTATTGTATGATAGTATTTCTGAATAGTATCTACCTTTTGATATAGATCCTCCTAGACAACTTCTAGCTTCTAATTGATTTCATATGCTTGTGCTTTCAAATAAGTGATGTCTATTATTTTGTTCTCTACTAGGACTAATTTGGCCTCCAGTTGTTCTATAAAACTGTCCTGCTGAGTAATCATGGATTTGTTGAGATCCTTTCTTTACAATAGATTTATGTTTCTTGTTGAAAAAGAAACTCGAGGGAGGAATTTATTCAGGAAATATAGGAGTAATTTCATATATGTGAATGACCTCTGAACAAGGAGGTCCAAAGATGGTTGGTAAAGGAATTAATGAGGGAATAGGAGAGATAATTGTGATGGATCTTTCTGGACTTGTTATGCTTGGGGTGCCAGTAGAAGTAACTGGTGTTGAATGGGGAAACACTTGTCTCTGATTCATGAAATCTTCAAACAGGGCTAATATCTGTTGATCATTTACACCTAGTAGTGATGTTTTTGTCTCTTTAAATAACCCTTTTGAACTCTCAGTTTTTCTTTTAGTGGAGAAACTTGGATGAGATTTTGTGGATTTAGCTTCTAGTGAATATGGAATGGGCCTTGACTCTCCTTGTAAAATATTAGGAAAGTTGTTTCATCTATGCTTTTGGAAGCTGAGGAAACTAGCTTGTTGGTCAGGAGGCAAATTCTGAAATCTATTTTGAAATTCTTCATAGGATCTAGTTCCCCTTAAAACCTTGTCATAAGGAGACTCTTCGTGGATGTATCTTTTCATGTTGAATTTAGAAAAATGATTCTCTACCACCTTATGTGGATCATGTATTTTGAATTCGATGTCAACTAATTTGACATATTCCAAGGCTGCAGACTCGACTTTTGTATGACCAAAATCTAACAATGTAAACATACCAACCTAAATGGGAAAAGTCGGCCATACTTTTTTTCTGAGCCTCTTCCAATTCCTTAGTGATTCCTCCTGCTATTGTTTGGTATGCCACTTCTCAGCACACCATATTGTGAGATAAAAATTTTGGAAGGGCATGAGGAGGAATGGAGCAATTGAACACTCTAATGTAAGAGAAGTTCTCTTCCATGTACCAATCTAAAAGTGTGCCTAAGTTTCCCATAATTTTCTCTGAAATACTGGGTGGCGGGTGTCCATAGATATCTAGATGAATAGGTACCACCACATTGTGACATATCTCATAAAAGAAATATTTAGCATTTTCTTCCCATAGTTTGGAGGGGTAGAAGTGTATAGGCTCAGAAGTCATCGAAGTCCAACTCTAGTTCATCAGGGGAAATGATGTCATGAAGAAAATGGAATCCATGATGTATGCAGACATGTAAAAAGGAGCATGTTTCCCTTTTGATTTTGACAATTGGTACTCAGCAATCTCTTTAGCCAGTTTTTCCTACAACATTTTTTCTAAGTTGAAAGTGTATCCCTCAGCCACTTCATTCATTATACCCACCCACTCAACTGAGAAATGTGCAAGGTTATTTTTCCCAAATAAATGACATAGCATCATGGCTATATATAAGATATGAGAATCCAAGGATGTCATGGAATACATACCATGAGCATCAACTTTAAACTTGGTTGGATTTCCCCCAGGTATTGATTATATCATGACCAGATCTGTCATATTGAGTGCATTATTTTCTCTCAAAATCTATAATAAATGATGTATTGTAAGTATATTTGGGTGTAGAGGAAATTTTATACATTACTTGCAGTTCCTCTATTTGAAAAGAACCGATGTAGGTCTTCTTGTAATTGATAATTCCTCTGGTTTGAATGTCGACGTGCTCTAGAGCCTAGTTTATCATATCTTTATAGGGTATAATCTTAGATCGCGCAACAATCCTGTGCAGTTATGACTATGCTACCAATTTGAGCTTGGCTCAGAAGGAATCATCTTCTTCCTCGGCAGAATCGTCCGGAAATATAAGAATCTCATGTTCTAATATATCGTAGACCTGCTTCCAAGACTTGATGGAGTTTGTAATTCGCGGAGTGGTGTATGATAGAATTTTTGTGCTTGTATTGGAATCATCTGTTGATGCATATTTCTTCTTCGCAGCTTTGCATAGCACCATAATCCTCGGGGAAATGAAATTAACCTTCTTGTAACAAGTTTGTAATCTCTTTACTAAATGAAAAATTCTAAATGCAAATGATAAAATGACTTGAAATTCAAAATTTTTTATTCATAAAGTCTGTCAATATTCATATTGATTTACTAACAGAGAAATTATTAAAATTCTAATGGAATTTATTACCCGACAATTCACAATATTTATTCAAATCGTTAACTTTATCCAATCATAAATTTCATTAATACTTCGATGGTTTGGCGTTCAGAGGTTTTCAATGTGACAGGGAAGAAATTTCCCAAAGGTCGAATTCTCAAAGATGCTAATCTCTAATTAATCGCTTTTATGTTTTAATTAATCATGTTTTAAACATTTTATTAATCTTAAGTACTTTGGAATTTCAGTATTCGGGGTTTTGGATGAAGGATGATAGAAATACTCCCAAGGCTGAATTCTCGAAGGAAACGTTTTGAACCATTATATATTTATTTCAGGATTACGAACTCTGGAGCTTCGGAGCTCCGTGAGTTCATTTGTTTAAAAGTGTGTTTTGACGTTTAGTATTTTTGGATATAACACGAGATAAATCTCCCAAAGACCAAATTTGCAAAGAGACTAATTAATATTTAATCACAATTAACTAAAGTTGTTAAATGTTTTATTATTCCTTTGAAACACCTTTACTTTTTGTGATATCCAGTACTCCGACACTTTGATGCTTCAACGGTTGTGAACCCAATCTTTGTTTAAACTCCCAAAGGGAAATCTCTAGGAGCGATGTGGCATAGATGATGTCATTCTTAGTGACGTGTTAATAAAGGAGGGGTGACATGTGTCGCTTGAAATTGAGCGAATAATCTGACACAAATGTTAAAAATAAGTGCCACGTGTCAGCCCAAAAAGATTAAAAGAAATGTGTCCTATGACTCATCTGTAAGTCCTTTTATAAATTTTCATGAGGAAATATCTTTGGAACTTCGTAGATTCGAGGATTTTGCTGTTTAGATTTTTGGAGTTTATCATCCACCTCTACTTTTTTTCGTTGCACTTCGATGATTTGATTTATTCTTCTCGTAATATCGTTTGTATCATCATTCACATCCTGCCAGAGTTTCATCACAAGAAGATCGAGATTAATAGGAAGATAATATTAGTACCATAAACTAATTTAAATGGAGACATACCTATAGATTTATTCATGCCAATTTTGTTTTCCCATAGAGCATATTTTAAGTGTATATGCCAATATTTTTTGTTTTCTATCAAAACCTTCTTGATTATCGTCATCAAACTCTTATTAGATGATTCTTCTAGCCCAATCCCTTGAGGATAATAGGTTGTAGAATGACCTAAAATAATATTGTATTTTTGAAAAAAATTGATCATTGCAATAGATTTAAAAGCCTCAGCATTATCAGTGACTATTTTCCTAGGACAACCAAATCTTTCTAAGATGTTTTCTTCCAAAAAAATTATCACTACTGAATCTGTAGCATTCCGAGTTGGAATGGATTCAACCCATTTCATTAAATAATCAGCAGCGGTCAAAATCCATCTGTGTTGAGCACTCGATTGTGGATGAATTTCTCCAATGAAATCTAAACCCCATTGTTGGAAATGAGCTTCAACTTTTACTAGAATTAAAGGTAAGGAGGGAAGATTTTGTTTACCAGCAAACACTTGGCATGAATTGCAGGCTCTGACCCTTGTATTTACATCGATGAATAAATTTGGCAAATAATATCCCTCCCTTAAACTTTGTAAGCGGTTGCTCTTCAGGCATGATGTCCTCCGCATACTCCTTCATGAAACTCGTCAATGACACATTCTGTTTCAAATTCTATAAGGAAATATAACAGGAAATCCAAAGGATCTTTCCATTATAACTTTCCATCAATAATGTAATACTCAATTCCATGTAACTTTAAAGTTCTTTCCTTAGCAGGATTTATATCATTCATACATTGAAGAATAAGGAGATATGAAACAATGTCATTGTACCAAGATGAGGAGGAAAACATATCTTCAATATGAATAATATGCGCTTGATCATCAATTTCCTCTATATCTAAGAGAGAATTATGAGACTCAAAGTTATTTATTCCAAGATCTCTGAAATTTGATTCAACTAACAACCTTTCCAGACCGTCAACTTTCACTAGTTTGGTTTGTTTAACTTCTAAATCAAAATCTTTAATATTAGCCAACCATTTACCTCTTCTTCCATCGTTGTCTGGTCAAACCAAGATATCTTTAATTGCATTTGTTGGTACATAAGAAATTATTTTTGAATGCAATACATATGTTTGTAAAACTTTGAGAGCCTTCACCATCACATAAGCTTGTTTTTCAAGAATGTCATATCTGAGCTATGCATCTCTGAGGCTTTTGCTAAAAACAATTATTGGTTGTTTGAATCCCTCTTCCTTTTTTTTGAAGCAACATTGTTGCAATAGTATATTCAGATGCAAAGGAGAATATTAAGAACTCTTTTGTATATTAGGGACTTACCAATATCAATTCTTCTCCTATGGATTTCTTGACATGTTCAAAGGATTCTTTTGCTTCCGCAATCCATTTTACCTTGCTGTCCTTTTTTTAATCATATATGTAATCAATTTGATTATTTCAACAAAATTAGGAATAAATTTGCTCAAAAAATTGATTTTCCCTAAAAACAATTGAATATATTTTATATTTCTAGGAATATTAATTAGATCAATAGCTTCAACTCATTTAGGATGAACGTTGATTCCATCCTTTGAAACTATATTCCCTAAAAGTTTACCTTCTTGCATGGAAAAGTGTGATTTTTTAGGGTTTAGAGAAAAACCAAACTTTTTGCATTTGTCAAAAGTTTGTCTGAGGTGCACCAAATGTTTTGCATTAGAGTTAGAAAAAATTGTCATATCATCCAGATAAATAAAAACAAACTTATCTCTCTCACCAACGAATGTGATATCCATTGCTCTCTGGAAAGTTGCTCCTAGATTCATTAAACCAAAAGGCATTTTATCATAAACAACATTCCCCATGGATTTGTAAATGCAGTATTTTCTCTATAATCTTCATGAACAATAATATAATTATATACTGAGAAACCATCGATCATAGAGATTATGTTAGCCCGTACCACATTCTCTAAATCATGATCCATTTTGGGGAGGGGGTGGTGATCTTTAAGAGAAGACCGATTTAGGTTCCTAAAATCAACATAGAGTCTTATCTCTCCATTCTTCTTCCTAATAGGGACCAAATTAGCCAACCATTCATAGTACCTGATGGGAACAATGATTTTTGCATCAAGGATTTGTTTAACCTCCTTTTCTATTACTCGCAGAAGAATTGGGTTTATCTATCTAAGATTTTTCTTGAATGTATTAATACCATGTTTTAAGGGAATCTTATGCTCAATAAAAGAAGTATCATAGGTTTTTAAATATTCATAAGACCATCCAAAAACATCTTTATATTGTTTAAGTAACTCAACATATTTACTCTTTATTTGAGTCGGAATATATTTAGATATTTTGATCATCTTGGGATTTTCATTTGTTCCTACGTTAAAATATTCAACGTATTCAGGTTGAGGTTGCAAAGTAAATTTTAAAGGTATATCATCTTGGTGAAACAACCTTTCTAGAGTCATAATACCTTTGGGAATTTGATTTTTTTTAATTAAGAGCATTCAGGGATTCACAATTTTATCTTGGAACTTTTATGGGTTTTCTCCTTCTTGCATAATCCAACCAGGATAATTCTAATTTTCTTGATCAATATGGGTCTCAGAAAACTCATCTACCATTTTCAGAAACTGCTTGATTTGTTCATCATCTTCAAATACTTTCCAGTGTTGAATATTGTTTGGAATTGAAAGTTTATGTTTCATCTCAATATGATACTTCAACTTCAAAATAGTAGGTGGTATGCAAGTTGCAGAAGCTTTGGCTAAGGAGTCAGCTTGTTTATTATGCACTATGGGAATAGAGTGCATGTTAAAATACCAGAAGAAATTTTCTAAGAGATCCCAAGAAAAAATTCTATAAGACTTCAATCTCAGATGCTTATCTTGGTATTGTTGTTTTATTTGTTTTACAATTAGCTCACCATCACCATAAACTATCAAATGTTTGATTTTTGGTTTTCTTGCAGCTTCTAATCCAAAAACTGAAGCTTTATATTCATACACATTATTGGTATAATCAACATCCCATTGTAATCTATAAGAAAAAGGAATGTAATTCTCATCACCTGGTGCCACAAATAAAACTCCAACTCCTGCTCCTTCGTACGATGAAGCACCATCAAAGAACATTTTCCACATCCCCTCTCTAAAATTTATATTGATTTTCTTCTTTTATAAATTATTCAAAATAATCGTCTATGGATAATATGAAATTTCCTAGATCTTGATCAAAAACATATACTAGATAGTTCTTAGGGTTTTGCGGGTCACTAACAGTATAAGCCAGTCTAGTTTCTTTGTACAATCGAGTAAACTGTCCACCAAAAATTAGAATTGTAGAATAAAAAATGTCTAATTGGACCGATCCTCCTAACTTGCCAACCCAAGATATTGATAAAATCATTCCATACTTGGAAGGAACATCGAAAACAACCACAACCATAAAAATAATTTTCACGGGAACCTGAGCAAGATTTACAACTAAATATTTAATCATACCCAAACACTTAACCTTTCTAGATTCAAAAGAGTATAGATCTTGATAAGGTCTGGTAATTTCAAGGCCGAATTTTTCCATGATAATATTAGGCATAAAATTATGCGAAGCTCCTAAGTCTAACATAAAATTGTGTAGTAAATGATCATTCATGGTCAATGTAATATAGAAAGGAGCAACACAATCTTTACTATTCTCAATGTGTGGTCCAAACACAATTGTCGGTTTTCCATCTTGCAATTTGATAACATCGACTTGACATTCAACATCAGAAAAAATTATTTCTTTTGTGATTTTCTTTTTATAGATTGGATTTCTAGAAATTTCAACCAGAGGCATTGGAATTTTAATTTTATTCGGTTCATTTTCTAGATTGAAAGTCCTGATTGATTTTTCAATTTCCCTGGTATGAACTTCAGCTTCTTTATTTTTTGGCTTCTTAGTCTGTACTACTTTCATTTCAACTTGATTTATTCGGGAAGCTTGTGTTTCAGTTGATGATTTTGTAACTTCTTCTTCATTCCCTTTGTTTCAAGATAATATATTTTTTGGTGGAGTATTTATAGAATTTTTTTTCTCTTGGCCTCAAATCATATTTATGTTAGAGATCGTTCATTATTGAATCAGTGATACCTTTGTATGTAGAGTTTCCCAAATTGTTGATATTTTCGTCATCATTAAATAAAGATTCCAGATCCAAGGATTTCTCATAATCTTGTTTGGTTAGGTGAGGCTCAAGATCATCGCCATTAAGGTTGTTTAGATCTTCATCTAATTTGTCATAATCTTGCAACTCATCTCCATGTATGAGATTCTCAGTTTTAAAAGGAGCTTGAATATTATGTTCCTCATTTATTATTTGTCGTTGTTGTATATGAGGATTTATGTTAGAATTTCTCCTGAATTGATTTCTAGCATATGGATCAGGTTTGGATTTTTCCATTTCCATCCTAGAAATTTTATTTGATAAGTCTTTAATAATTTTTTCCATCTCATCCATCTTTTCCTCTGAAGAAATTTGTCCTGATCCAGAGGGCCCAACTTGTTCTTTAAAACGCCTAGGTTATGTTGTTCCATATCAACTTTAGTTTTCAACTTTCCGGATGTCATCATATTGGATTCAATCTCTATATCATCATCTTGCATTCCTCCTAAAGTAGTATATCGTCCTTCTCTCAAAAGTAGAGCGGAATCAAAATCAAAAGCCCCTACAAAACTGACTTTTGTAGCTGGCTGAGAAGGTTTAACTTCAGCCTTGATCTTGTGATAAAGTTTATTAAATATTTGAATAAAATCTAGGACTGTATCAAATGTTTTATTTATCAAGTCTCTGAATTCGGTTAAATAATACATATGATATTTTTTCTCACGCCATTGCCTTAATAAGGAAGTTTCTAGATCATTATATGATGGTATAGAGTCCACTGGAAATCCTCTAAACCAAGTTGTCACCTGTCCTTCAAAAGTTTGTACTAACAATATCATGTAAACATCTTCGTTCTCAACACCAATAATATCAGTGAATTGGTCAAAAAAGACTATATGCTATGTTGTTTTCAAATTCCCTTCACTCGTGAATTTAGGGAGGCTCTTCATGTAATTGTCAAGTAAATCATGTAGGATTGTAGGAAGAGCTAAGGTAGCATATATAGAAGCGACCTTGGAAAAAATCCTTCACGTTTGAACTAGTATATTTTCTTTTCCACCAACCCCTCCACCTCCAACACTTCCAACACTAGCACCTCCACCTCCAGCACCAACCATTGAAAGTCTAGGAGAAGAAACTCGAGGACTAAACAGGAGATTATCAAAAAAATCAAAAGACTGATCTACTAAACTTTTAACTTCTTCAGGACAGTTTGGACGAAGTTCAGATAGATGATCGTAAGGTGATGGAATATCTAAATGAGTGGGGAAAAGAGAACTTGAACTTGGTCTTTCATATTTTCCAAATGTATAGATAGGAAAATAAATAGGGGATGAATCTGAGTATAAAATGTAATCTTCATGGTTTTTGTAAACATAAACATTTACATCGGGAAGAGAAAGAATCGACTGTGTACAAATGATAGTAGGGATTGAAAAGGATTCTTTTTTTTCGCTAGTAAAAGTATCTATCAACAAGATATGGGTAGTCTGGATAATCTCAAATTTTACTTCAGGAATAATTCCTTCCATAGTTTCTAATTTAACTTCAGATTTACTTGTTTATGCTTCTACAGAATCAATTTGTTTATATGTTTATTTAAGACTTAGTTCTTCAGCGAGAATCTTTAAATTAAATTGCGTAACCCTAGGTTGGTAGATATTACCCACTAATGAAAAATTTTGTCTGAGATATTCCTTCAGTTTCAACAACTTTTCGGGATCTGAAACCGGCATAGTCTTATTTTTGTCTCGGTTTTCCTGGTGTTTTTCGACCAAATTCCAGCTTTTCCTACAATGGAGTCGCTAGGTGAAATATAAATTGAGCCCTATCCATGTATTCAATTTTTTCTCACCATCAAAAACAAAATTTAACTTTGTCGTTCTCCTTGGGAAAAATGGTTCCGTTTCTCTGTTCCCTAGCAACGACGCAAAAAGATGTTGTTCCTAAGATTGATTCTAGGTTCAAAGAATAATGTTAGGAATCAAAGACTTTAAAAGAAATGTTTTATAGTTCTTTCTTCTACCTTCAATTTTCTGAGAAATAACTTTAAGTGAAATTTATGATAAGACAGTACAAAGGTTGTATCTCGTTATCTGAGTCATAATTTTAATTTCAAATGATGTAGAAATGATTGAAAAAATTGTTAAAACAAAGAAAGGTATCAATTACAGATAAGTCTCACCTTATTTGCAATATAAGAAAAATAGAAGATGTACCCTTGAAAATAGATTAAGAATGCAATAATTCACATAGGTCACAGGTCTTGTTTTTACTCACAGTAATAACAGAGGAAATACTGTAACTGAATGGACTTATGATTTATTATAATCACAGTATATGTTTTACTAAATTGTAATAATTTACTCTTCAAGAACTACAGAAGGAGTCTAATAAGAGATACAAACACATGGAAAACACATAACTTGAATGAAGCGAAACTTAGAATCTTTATCTGCACTTGTATTAATATTAAAAAAATTCTCTCTTTTACATTAGGCTAGAATAAGCCTTGAATAGAT
>WSFP011457606.1:0-19181 GCA_009831015.1 Picea engelmannii | reverse complement strand
TTTTGTATAGTTTTTGACCCTTCTGGAATGCTGTAAACTTCATTCTGTGCCGTGAATGACTTCATTGTTGTGTTGATGATGCGGAGTTCTTGTCGCCCTGTGTGGACGAAATTTCAGTGATAACAAGTATGATAGTCTCTAGCGAGAAAATCCCCCCTTTAACTACACCAGGGTTTAAGATGTAGACATAGCGAATGAATGTATAAAAGTCAATCTATTTTAATCTACCCTAAACATACCAAAACAAATGCAAATAAAACAATAAGAGAGAAGATCAAGTAACTGTACCTTTGATCCCACGTCTGGTGATGATCTCCTCAAGCTCTGTAGTTCCAACGAATGCATGTCTCATGCCAAGGCTCACCTGCATCCAAAGATAGGAAATAAAGGACTAAAATCATGCTATTCTATTAATGATTTAGGGTTAGATATCAAATTCTAACTATAAATCAATGAAAATACACAAAACATCATCATTTGGGACAGGAAAATGCGATTCTTTTATTCATCATACAAAGACTAAAACTTACAATCTGTGTCGGACACCGTTCCATGAACCTGGTCCAGGATCCTCTTTACCATGCTCCAACTGAACCTTTAATAGACCTATTTTCTCAATATTATGATCACCTCAAGGAAGGGAATGGATTGAATGGAAGAAGAAGGGGTTGATGAGGGAATGCTGAGGCAATATCTCACAAAAGGTAGAAAAATCTTGGGCAAGGAGGGGAAGTGAAATTGGGCAGATTTCACTATTCTTATTCTTGGATGTGAAATGAGACCCCAACATGTCCTTTTATATGAAAAAATGATGGTTATTCGGTTGGGAGATGGGCCATAACAGGTGAATTAGTTGGGAAACCTCCAATAACCCGTGAATTTCAATGAATAATTCCTTGCAAATTTTTAATTTTTGCAACTTTTGCAAGTATACACGGGTTGTTTAGTGTGAAAGAAGCATATGTGCGTAGGATGTGGTGGTGAAAAATGTGTATGTATGTGATTTGCAATGGTGCAGGGTGCATACATCTTCTAAAAAATGGATTTTTGGGAAGATCTTCTCAATTGTGATTTGGAAAAATATGCAACCAAGAGGGCCAAAGCCATGTATGCATGAGTAGGGAATTTTAGGGCTATAACAGATGCCCCCTAATGTGTGAGGTCAAAAGAGAAACTAATGGCCGAAATACATTAAAATATATTCACCAATGTGCGAAATCGAGTGATCCTAGTACCATAGTTCGAGAGGTTCTATTTGCAAAACAACAATTGTCTCTTCAAGGTGGGCATACCCATGCTCGGGATGAACTAAATCATGGATGACGATCAAATACACTACATATCCATGTAATATAACTATATAAAGTGTAGCTGTGAGCAATACACAACATATCTACATCTTAAAATCAATCAAAGATATACAAGTATAGTATCCATCTTCAAGAATTTAGTGACGCCTGATGGCTGGAGATGAGGTCTTCATAGCTCAAGCAACAACTTCAAAATATTCAAAACTTAGGTAGGAGTATAATGGGAGTGTATAAATCACTAATCTAAGGTCTTCGACAAATCATCGAGAAAAGACATGAGGATATCGATGATCAGGTAGAGAAGTTCGTCGATTTTGAATCTGGACTTGACTGGAATCTCGAGATGGATGACTCATGAAGGTCAAGAGACAAACTGCAGAAAGGCCGAATCAGGTTGAGTGAAACTTCCCTTGGACTAAATCAAGAAATATGATCATACTCAGGCAGCATGACATTGACATAATTTCACAATGCAAGAGACAACAAAAACTCTCCATGTGTTTGGAAGAGTAACCAAATGGAGGAGGAAACAACTCTATGTAGCGAGAACAACTTCATAAGGTCATACTAAATCCTAATACTTGAAGAACAAATGAAAGGATGTGATTTTTCCAAGGGAGACTCTCTGTGCTGCTGAAAAAAAGAATGGATATTTCCCATCCCCTCTTTTTGGAATATTTGATTTTTTTGTCTTTTTCAATTTTTTAAGATCTCGAAAAAGAATAAAAGAATGTACAAAGGAGGAACAAGTATCACAAGAAAGCATACTAGTTCCAAGCACAACGAACATAGTAATTCTCAAAGCAAGGAGACATGTGCAGGAAAATGATAGTCGAGGAAAATTCCTCCATGGGTCAAGGTGTCAGGTCACAGAGGCAAGAAGTGCTACAAGGCTTCCGTATAAGGCATGCTTCAAAGGTTTAGTTGAGAGAAACATGGAGCCGACATTAGGCCAAATATGCGAAGATGAAAATGCAATTAAGCAAGACACAATGTGACCCCTTCCATCTAATTTTTATGAGCCCAGAGAAGTTAAGCTCGATAGTAGAGTCTTTCCTATTGTCTGAGCTACTTCAACCTGGTTAGGAACCCCTTTACCCAGGTGGAGTTTAGTCCCAGCTCGGGTCTGGCCCACTACTAAGAGTGATGAGCAGTGTAGTCTAAGGCTGGGAGGTTTTTGGAAGGCCTGCACATAGTTGGTGATATTTTTACCAAGATAAGTGTCGATTGTGTGTTAAATTACATGCTGCATTATTATTTATGTGTTTATTTTTATGGGTTTTTCCTGTGTGTGGTTTATACCTATCTTTACATTTATGGGTATTGCCTATGTATGTTGCATGTATATGTTTATTGTTATTTTCGTATGAATCTATGTATTTACATAATGTAATTGTCTATTTTAAGTTTTATATATAAAGTTCCGCAAGAGTTTCTGTGTGTATATGTTTTAATTTGCACACAACTCAAATTTTTTATGTGGCATAGCTTAGTTGGATGTTGGGGATGTTACAATATGGTATCAAAGCTCAAGTTTTCAACACTGAGCTTGGATTGGCCAAGTAAGTTGAATTGAAGTGAAATTTCACAGAGAATTTATTTTGAAGTGGAAAAATTTCAAGTTACAGAGCGTCCACGGTAAAAATTAGAAGCAACTGTGTGGAATTGGGAAAAGCCCCAATTTCTGTTGTTAAATTCATGGGAAAGTTGAGAAATTTGGCCAAGTAGTGAAATATTCTTAATTTAATATCTATTCTAGAAAATTCAGACTTGGAATTGGTCAAATTTGAAGTTAGAGGGAAGCCATGACAGATGGAGCGAGATTAGTTGATTACAATTCTCAATTCGTTAATTGAGTTTGGGAAAAATTCGTTCCAGGAATGTCAACCAACAACGATTTGTTGTTGTAGAGGTTGAATTGGTGTTATCAGTGTGAAATTCAAAAAAATTCATAGTTGCAGAATGTCTAAAGTAAAAATTGGGAAAACGTTGGCAAAAGCCCCAATTTTTGCAATGGAATTCACTAGGAATTGATGTGCATAAAAAAATGAATGTGTGCAGGTGTGCGCACTAAAAAATGCATGATGCACAGTGAAAATCTTGTAATTCGCGAAAAATATTGGCGCGAATGTGTGCACACTTAAATTTTGTACTGCGTGGTACAGAGTGACAATGCATGGAAAATATTGGGGCATGGGTGTGCGCACTTAAATTTGGCGGTGCGCGGTGTAGAGTGTCAATGCATAGAATATATTGGTGCACACTTAAATTTGGCATTGCGCGGTGCATAGTGGTAATGCGAAGAAAATATTGGTGCACGAGTGTGCACACTAAATTTAGCATTGCGCGGTACAGATTGAGTGGCGCATGCATAATATTGGTGCACACGGTGTGTGCATGCATAATAATGGTGCACGTGGTGTGCGCAATATTGTCAGAGCGCAGAGGAATCTTGTTGGTACACGCGCAATGTAGGTATATGTTATTGCACGACAATTTAATTAATGGTGCACGGTGGGGTGTACTAAAATTTGGCATGGTGTAGCACGTAGAATATTAGTGCGTGACACAAAAATTGCAGGCAACAAGTATTAGTGCATGAATTAAAATTGTGCGTGGTGGATATTGGTACATGACACAAAAGTAGTGCGCACCAGTTATTGGCGCAATAAAGAAGTGATTCACATTGGTTATAGGTGCGCAGAGCATGCAATACCTTATGGTATTTCTGTGCATGCTAAATATGGATGTACATGTTCAAATTTATGTGTGCAAATTTGTTTGGATGGTGTACAATAACAGAAAACCAGTGAATTTCTGCGACATTTTATACTGTTTGAAGATCATCTTTTTGTAGTGCATTTTTGAGGCCCTAAACAACGTTTTTAGCTACTCAAAAACCACAAGAACAAAGTGCATCAAGGTACATGTTGTCTCCACAGATCAAATAAAAGAGCCAAGAGAGAGCTTTCTAATGGTGTAAACCATTCATCAAATGAAGCTTTTATGAGGAAGTTACAAGACAAATAGTGGAGGGTGAATTTTAAGACCCAACTAACTTCAAAGGACCATAACCTTATGCTCCAGAATAAGATTGAGGCATAGGAGAAGTCTATAGATAGCTATTTACCCATAAAAGACATTACTAGAGATAAATTAAAATTCTGGGCATGTTAAAATGTTTATTGTGGCAAAGAAGGTACCTGTAGCATTCCAAACCAAAAATACTAATTGGCCTAGAACTTCAACAGACTGTAACTAGCAGCCCAGAACCCAGAAAGAGGTGAAATTTGGACAGACTGTCCAAAATATGTACAAGAAGAAACCCAATTGAGATCCTACTAAAAATCCAATGGATTAGGTGCAAAAATGCATAAGTGAAACGCACAATTGCACCAAGTTGAAGAGTGAACAAAGTAATTAATGGACAATTTTCAAATGACCATAACTTTATGCTCAAGACTCAAAATTGAGCAAGGGAGTAGTCATTAGAAAGGTATTGGATATATGAGTCTAATTATCCACCCAGAAAATTGATTTGGTCAGTTAATTTTCACAAGATCAGAAGAAGGAATTATGATGCATTATTGGAACAAAATTGTACATAATTTCATAAAATTGTTAAATTATTTAGCCTAACATTGGCTGCACCTTTTTGCAGAGTTAAAATTTTTTAGTTCTTAAGAGGTGAGAAGGTTGAATTCAGCTAAATATAATCATAGTTACTCAGGGAAAGAGTGCTATGACAAAAATATTTCATAATCCAAGACTACAAAATGTTAAGATATGAATTTGGGTGCAACCATAAAGTCTTGGGAAGCCACTACAAGAAGTCCAGTCATGTTAGTCAAGTATTCAATGGAATATGGGCAAATGAATAGATCATGTAGTGAATGAGTTAGTGAAAGTACATTCACTCGAAAGGAAACCAATATATAGATTAAGAAATACATTGGAGTCATATCTATTATAAAAGGAATTGACTATCAGAATGATAGTAATCATATAAACAAAGAGTCTTAATGCATATATGGATAAAGAGTGCATCATATCCAGGGATTAGCTATGCAATTTTATAGTAATGCTTCCCTTATGGGTATCAGAGTGTGCAATGGAAGCATGGTATGAAGGGAATCACTTCAAGGGTAAAGAAATGAAGGTGCACAAAAGCAAGGAGTGTCGGTTGAGACATAGGTGCATCGATATGGCATGATGGAAGGGGATTATGCAAGTCAGGTTGAAATCGGATTTGTCAAGAAAGGAGAAATTAATAGTCATCAAGCAAATACAAGTGCTGATATGATCATATAAGGAAGGGATAAATCAAGTACCTCAAGAAGGAAGTTGGTGTTAACTATCCAAGGTCACTCAGAAAACATGATTGGAAATATAATTGGGTCATGTAGGAGTTGGATCAAAGGGATCAAAATAATAGTGGAATGCTGAAAATTAATATCAGCATAATATGTAGTTGCAAGTCCATGAACATCCTAGGATAATGGAAGAAGAATTCATGAGGTAGATATCAAGATAATGGGAATGCAAGACAACACTCCAAGAGGGAAAGAAATAATAGTAGAGGATTGTTGATGCATTCCAAAGGTATTGAAGACATTTCCACAATAGCATGGAGATGTCAAAGCCAAAAAGACTTAAAAGTGAAATGAATCTCTGTAGAGAGTCAATAAGGAACTGTGAAGAATAAAATGGTTCTATGCATGGTTTTGAATACAAAAGAGATGGTTCCTGAGAAGAATCCATCTCAAGTGGCATAGAGCCATGAGTGACATTTTCAGAGGGTGAAAGTATCACTTGAAATTATGATGGTAAATTAAAAGAAGTATTAAGTACTTTCAATTAATTCTATTCAGCTAGAGAAGGAGGCATATGTGCATCCTTACAACATGCTAGAGATTGGCTATGCATGCCAAGTTTGAGGCTAGTTGGAAAGGATAAGAGAAGAGTGCAAGAAAAAATAAAATACTAAAGTATTCATTCAAGAAAGATATGAAGTAGTTCAGTCCGAAAATTAAATGGATGTTGAAGATCCAAAGTCTATAAAACAACATGATTGGAATTATAATTCATCCAAGTATGAGTTGGGATAGATGGATCCAGGAAATAAATAAAAGATGAAGGTTAATATCAGTTTAGTATTTAGATGGAAAAGCAAAGGCATTCAAGAGTGTTTTGGCTAGAAAGTGCCCAGGTCAGAAATAATCATGCACAATGGTTACTGTTGATTAAGGTTGGTTGTCATTGATGTCAACCCTTGAAGAAAGCCCTATGGCACAAGGTTTGGGTAATGGACCCATGATTGTTTGATGTAAATATGACTCATTATTGTCTTGTCATGGTGGATAAGAAGTAAAAATGGATGAACTCCAAAGTGGTCCCCTTATGGTGAAATCCCTCACAGGAATATGCTTTGCAAAGTGAGATAACCCGTGCTTATTTGAGGAATAATGGAATGAAGGACAATGAATTTGTGAGTGAAACTATCCTAGATGGATAGTGCTTATCATGCCATTTCCGGTGGTATGTGTAACGTCACATAACTCAATCACGGTTATAGAGTTATGACCATACGAAGTTGGAGAACCCTCATGAGCCTTATAGAATCCCCCAAGAGTCAAAGTGATTTGAAAAAAGAAATTATTTTAAATGAAGAAGCCCTAAAATAAGGAAAGTATAAGGCTACATGAAGATATAAATAAGAGACACAGTTCACTCATAAAACACACTTGTACATATTGTATATCTATTTTCTTATGTAAAGATTCTTGTAAATACTTGTGGATACATCTGAAGTGGTGAATGTCTGAGGTAGCACGAAGGGTTGACGATGAAATTCTCGGATTCACATAAAACCCTATTTTCTGAGGTGTACATGGGTTGGCTGTGTATAGGGTGCGTACGTATGCGGGTTGTCTGTGCATAGGGTGAGTACGCACTTGGGATGGCTATGTATAGGGTGAGTACATGTTCATAAAGCCATGAAACTTGAGAATATGAAGGTACATAGGTTCTAGATTTTGAGATCAATCTCCCAGGAAGGTCTAGAGTGCTCAGATACATCAGATCCATCCATTGGTTCAAAAGGTATGTCTTATTTCTATGATTAGTTGGATTTTGATGTATGCATGAGGAATGGCAATGGAGATTTGAGGATTCTCCCTAGAGAGACTAGTGGCTACATGGGATGTTCTGCAATAAGTCAAATCTACATAAATACAATGCTGGTATATTTATCATTGATACTTCTTGTTGAGGCACATCTTGTATTTCTTGGCATATGGCTAAGAGTTTCTATGGTACATGGTTGAGATCTTGTATTTATTGATGTATTGAGAAGTTGAGTATCATAAAGGGTTTGATGACTAAGATCATGTGAGGGATATTATAATTGTTCATGATTACACATACCTATATGGCACATGACTAGAGAGAGACATGCTTGCCTTGAGTAGAGGTTATGTATGAGGATGCATTCACAGAGTACAGTTACAGTCTGGATACAGTGACAGGCTACAAATCTATGTGAAAGAAGTTACAGAGGATCAAAATTTTTCAAAGTGAAAGGAAACCCTAGTTTCAGAAGGCATACACAGGCTACATAACATATAGGATGCGTACATACGTGGGCTGCATCACTACAGGTCACATATCTGTTGTATTTTTGTGGATACATGTTCAGTTCAGGTACATATTGATTACATGGAAGTTGTACAGATTGGATACAGGTCAGTGGTACATGTTGATACAGTTGTACAATAGTATATCTCACAGTGACAGGTTGATAGTGGTTCCATCATTCTACTTCTACTTCAGGGTGGCAGGATGGGGCAAGGACAGGTGGTTGTAGCCACCTTCCGGTTGTAGCCAGAGAACATAGGGGGTTGTACCCTCCTTCTGGTAGTAGCCAGATAATTGGGAAGTTGGAGATTCTCTCAGGTTGTAGCTTGAGAAACTAGAAATTGTGGCACAGGAGCATACGTGCACAATGTGCGCCTGTGGGGTGGAATAACCATGCGCCTGTGACAAATGACCGAGAGGAAAAATACGGATGGATTTCTCTCCAATTTCTTGTGAATTGATTGGTTAGCAGGTCGACAGAGGCCCATTTGTGAACCTGCAAGTTAATGAAATCAAAAGGAAAGCAAAATGAACCCAAATGAGTGAGGAATTGATACCAACTCCCCAGTATGGTCACCAATTTGTTTGCACCCAATTCGTCACTTGGTGAGCAAATCAAGGGTTCTTACATGCCCAGTTGGGTCTTGCTAGGCATGACAGCTGTAGAGGAAAGGGTTAGAAAGAGAAACAACAAAACTATAAACAAGAAATAAATTAAAACAAACTAAAACTATGAGCATATGAAAAATAAATAACAAAGACAACAAGACCAATATCACCAATGTTTTGAGCTGGTCTATTGATGAAATCCAAAGAACAATGAAGAAAGGTAACTTTGGTTCCTTCTTCCTCCAAAGGAAGGCTCTTGAGGCCCTCACAAACTTGCTCTCCTTACAATGAAAAAGATGAAAATGATGGTGAAAGAACTCAAAGCATATCCACTCAAGGGAGAGGTGGATAGCTCGATGAAATGATGCTAATGTGTTATTGTCAAAGAATGAGTCCTTAACAATCTTAGCAGCATAACAATACATGGAATTCCTTGAGAAAATGATGGTTCTTCATGGCTTTTTATAGCATGGCATTGGGTGATTATGTAACCTCTTTGAGGTGTGAAAAGGGGCTCTTTAGGGCTCAATTAGGTCTTTGACCTGCCTACCATGCGGATTCAGCTCAGATTTGATGTCAAATCGGCTTGGGAGCTGATCCATTAGTGGTTGGGAGGCCGACCAATTTCAATAAATGCGCCGTTTAGCAGGTGCGCGAGTTTTTTCGCCCACAGCCACGCATCGTGCACGTATGCGCGCATGGTGCGTTGCTGTTCCGCGCATATGTGCGCACACCTAGATTCTGTAAAGCGCCCTTCAATGTTTGGTTACTTTGTATAGTTTTTGACCCTTTTGCAATGCTGTGAATGTGATTCAGTGCCATGAATAGCTTCATTCCTGTATTGATGATGCAACGTTCTTGTCGCCATGTGCGGACAAAATTTCAGTGATAACAAGCAGCAACATCGATGTCTCGGAAGATGATGAAGAAGTGGCCAACTTCATCAAAACACTGAACAAGGGAACCAATGATAGGTAGAGGTAATCTCCCTTTAATTTGTTTTAATGGTGATGGTATTGGTCATTTTGATAATAAAGGTCCTCATAAGAAAAAGAGAAATGATGAAGGTTACTCAAAAGGTAAACACACATAGAAAGGAAAAAGAACCACAAAGAAAGTTTTCAAGAAAAGCTTATACACCAAAGAAGACATCTCATCATCATATGAAGATGAAGTCAGTGACAGTGAGATAGGAAGAGTTCTATTCATGGCAGTAAAAGACTATGACAAAGAAGACTCCGAAGAAGAATATGAAGAAACCGAAGAAGAATGTGAAGAAGTCGAAGAAGAAATTGAAGAGGCAAAATTTGACTATCAAGAAGAATTAATGTGTGCCATAGAAGTTATCAGAAGAGAAAAGAATAAAAACAAGAAACTACAAGCAGAACTAGACAAGAAAAATGACACTCGAGAACTAGAAAAAATGATCACAAAATTGAAGGTTCAAATAGAAGAAGATAAAATAATTGAAGAAGCACTCAAAGAACAACTAGAAGAAAAGGACAAGATCATTGGAAACTTGGAAGCAGAGATTGTCACACTAAGAAAGGATATTCAAAAGAAAAATAAGCAGAATAGCTCAAAGGTTCTAGATGACATTATCAACAGTAAAAAATGTCATCTTGACAAGTCTGGACCTGGATACAATCAGACAGAAAAGGGACCAAGATCCAAAACAACAAAGCAAGAAACAAATCCAAAGAGCTATGCAAAAACAATCAAAGAGGATAGGAAGATATACAAGGAAGATTACAGGGACATTCCTCCACCAAGAAGATTCAGATTTCAGAATCAACAACAGACAGATATGGCTTAAGAAGAAGAAGGATTCATAAGAGAACCTCCTTTAAGAAGATCTTCAACTCCCAGGTATCAAACTATAATTTTGGTTTATGTTATGCATGTAATAATTTTGGACATAAAACTGTGAATTGCAGAGTTAACAATATGAACAATAACAATTTTGAGAGTCATACACAAGGGGATTATTCAAGAAGACCTTGTGAAACACAAAGAAGAAGTTACAACAGGTTTGAATCTTTGAGCACTGAAGTTGAATTTTCAAATTTAACAATTTTGGACACATGGCGAAAGATTGCAGAATGACATTCCCTCCTAAAGAACCTCAACAGAATAACAACAATCACTGACATGAACCTCAGAAAATGACATGGATAAGAAAGTAAGATCAGTATAGCAATGAAGAATGCACAATATCTCTACAAGATTTGCAGAAGAAACATGGTTGGTATGTTGATAGTGGGTGTTCAAGACACATGACAGGTGATAAAGACAATTTTCTTACATTACGAAATGAAAGAAATGGACCAGTCTCCTTTAAAAATGATAATTCATCCAAAATCATTGGAGAAGGCACAATCCGAATTGGAAACAAGAATGAAAAGGCACAAAATGTTATACTGGTAGAAGATATGAAACATAATCTTCTAAGTGTGAGTTAAATGTGTGACCAAGGTCATAAATTTACTTTCGATTCACAAAAGTGTGAGATAAGAAAAGAAGGTTCAGGGAAATTGGTCGGTACAGCTGCAAGAAATTCAAACAACATATATGTGTTAAGTGAAATTGGAAATGAAAAGTGTTGTCTAAGAAAGGAAGATGAAAGTTGTATATGGCACAGAAGAATGGGTCACATGCATTTTGATAACCTTGTTAAATTCAGAAAAAGAGAAGTAGTCAGAGAAATGCCCCAGATCATGAAACCAACCAACACTTTATGCAAGCATTGTCAACAAGGAAAGAAAACAAAGACCAGGCTCAAATCAAAGGAATATTCAACAACAAGACCACTTGAAATGTGCACACTGATCTAGTTGGACCTACTACAACAAAGGGCTTAAAAGGTGAGAGATACTTTATGTTATTAGTTGATGATTATACAAGAATGACTGCAGTTTTCTTTCTCAAGAACAAGTCAGAAGCTTTTGAAAACTTCAATATCTACAAAGAATGGTTGAAAATGAGATGGATTCAAGAATCAAATGCTTGAGATATGATAATGGAGGAGAGTTCACTTCAAAGGAATTTATAGACTACTGTAGCAGTCATGGAATGAAAAGTCAATTCTCCGTTGCTAGGACACCTCAACAGAATGGAGTTGTTGAAAGAAAGAACATGACATTACAAGAAATGGCTCGAACGATGCTAATGGATTCCAAATTGACATATATATTTTGGACATAGGAAGTGCATACGACAGTTCACATTTAAAAAAAAATAATGCTCATAAACAACATTTATAAAACTCCCTACGAGCTATGGAAAGGAAGACCAACAAATGTGAAGCACTTCAGAGTTTTTGGAAGAAAATGCTACATCAAAAGAGAAGATGGCATAATGGGAAAGTTTGACTCTCATGTGGAAAAATGAGTACTTGTTGGTTACTCAAGTACAAGGAAATAATACAAGTGTTACAATCTAAGATTGAACAAAGTTGTGGAAAGCATCAATGTAACAATTGATGAAATAGGCAGACCATAATCAAAGGAATAAGAAACAAATCAATGGAACAACTTTTCGAAGAAGAAGACGAAGATGAAGTAGAAGAGGAAGATGAAGAGAATCTGATAGAAACAAAAGAGAAATTTCAACAAGTATGTCCAAAGACACCTAGCAAACGAGTACAGAAGAATCATCCTTTAGATCAAATTATTGGAAACAAAGATGTAGGAGTTGAGACTAGAAGAAAAATCTGTTCACTAGAACAAACACACCTAGCACTCTTATCTACAATTGAAACAAACTATTTTGAAGAAGGCAGTAAGGATGAATTTTGGAATAAGGCCATGGATGAAGAATTGGATCAAATAGAGAAAAATGACACTTGGGAATTGGTTCCAAGACCAAAGAATAAGAATGCGATAGACACAAAATGGGTTTTCAGGAATAAATTGAATGAAGATGGAAAAGTTATAAGGAACAAAGATAGATTGGTATGTAAAGGGTATGCACAGATTGAAGGAATCAACTTTGAAGATACATTTGACCCAATTTCCAGAATGGAAGCAATCCGTTTGCTTTTAGCTTATGCATGCTCCAAAAATGTTAAAGTATATCAGATGGACGTAAAATCAGCTTTTCCGAATGGGGAACTTGAAGAAGAAGTCTACATTGAACAAGTAGAAGGATTCCAGTTGTCAGAGAGCACAGACTATGTGTGTAAATTAAAGAAGGCCTTGTATGTTCTAAAATAGGCTCCTAGAGCATGGTACTCTAGACTGGATAAGTATCTGCAGCAGGCAAGGTTCAGAAAAGGAAGTGCAAACAACAACCTCTACATCAAGGTAATATTTTACTAATTGAAGTTTATGTTGATGATATTATTTTTGGCAGTGATGATGATAGGTTAAGACAAAAATTTGCAAAATATATGGTGAATGAATTTGAAATGTCATTACTTGGAGAACTATCCTTCTTTCCAGGACTTCAAATATGTCAAAGCAACCAAGGAATTTTTATTTCTCAAACCAATTATATTAGAGAAATGATAAAGAGGTTCGGAATGGAAGATTTCAATCCAGTTATCACTCCCATGAAAACCATTTATAAGTTGAGCAAAGATGATGATTCAAAGTCTACAGATCAGAGGCAATATATTTCAATGATTGTCAAGCTACTATATGTGAAAGCATCCATACTAGATGTAATGAAGGCAGTTGAACAGTTGGCACAATTTCAAGAAACACCAAAGGAATCACATGTATTAGCAGTAAAGAGGATTTTCAGATATCTGAAAGGAACAAAAGAGTTTGGATTATGGTATCCAAAAGGAAAAGATCTATCACTTATTGCCTACATAGATGCAGATTCGACAGGTTGTACTGATGACCGATGAAGCATCAGTGGAGCAACGTTCTACTTAGGTGAGTGTTTGGTATCATGGCTAAGCAAGAAACAATCATCAATATCTTTATCTACAACCAAGGCAGAGTGTATTGCAACAACATCATGTTGTACATAGGTTCTTTTAATGAAACAAAATCTGACAGATATACATGTTGAGTATGATGAGCCCATTCCAATCTATTGTGATAATACAAGAGTCATTAGTATCTCAAAGAACCCGACAATGCACTCCAAAATGAAGCACATTCCAATCAAGTATCACTTTCTACGGGAGCAGGTTGTAGAAAATAACATCAGAGTTGAGTATGTGGGCACAAAAGAATAAGTGGCAAACATATTCACAAAACCACTTCCACGGGAATCCTTTGAATATCTTTGCCAGAGACTTGGAGTTATTTCTACTCCAAAATGAATGATTTTTGAATTCTTATCTTATATGTCTTAGATTTACACGAGGAAGCACCATAAGAGGATAGTTCAGTCAGGGGGATAAACCCCAGATGGAAATATACCTTTGCCATTGATGACAAAGGGGGAGAGATTTATTAGATGCAGAGGACAGAGACAGAGGACATAGGCATGGTTCCAGGGGGAGCATATTTATCAGATACAAAGGACAGAGGCATGGTTCCAGGGGGAGCATGAGTGATATGATTTCAGTATTGCATCAGAGTGTTGACATCAATGCCAATGGGGGATATTGTTGATTAAGGTTGGTTATCATTGATGTCAACCCTTGAAGAAAGCCCCGTGGCACAAGGTTTGGGTAATGGAATTGTTTGATGTAAATATGACTCATTATTGTCTTGTCATGGTTGGTAAGAAGTAAAAATGGATTAACTCCAAAGTGGTCCCCTTATGGTGAAATCCCTCATGGGAAGACGATTTGCGGAGTGAGACAACCCATGATTATTTGAGGAATAATGAGATGAAGGACAAGGAATTTGTGAGTGAAACTATCCTAGATGAATAGTGATTGTCATTCCATTTTCGGTGGTATGTGGAACGTCACATAACTCCTCACAGTTAGCGAGTTATGACCATATGAAGTTGGAGAACCCTCATGAGCCTTATAGAATCCCCCAAGAGTCAAAGTGCTTTGCAAAAAGAAATTATTTTAAATGAAGAAGCCCTAAAATAAGGAAAGTGTAAGGCTACATGAAGATATAAATAAGATACAAAGTTCACTCATAAAAACACACTTGTACATATTGTATATCTATTTTCTTGTGTAAAGATTCTTTTAGATACATCTGAAGTGGCAAACGTCTGAGGTAGCACGAAGGGTTGATGGTGAAATTATCGGATTCATAGAAAACCCTATTTTCTAAGGTGTATGCGAGCTGGCTGTGTATAGGGTGTGTACATATGCGGGTTGTCTATGCATAAGGTGAGTACGTACATGGGCTAGCTGTGTATAGGGTGAGTACATGTTAATAAAGCCATGAAACTTGAGAAGATGAAGGTGAAAAAGTTCTAGATTCTGGGATCAAGCTCCCAGGAAGGTCTAGAGTGCTAAGATACATCAGATCCATCCATTGGTTCAAAAGGTATGTATTATTTCTATGATTAGTTGGATTTTGATGTATGCATGAGAAATGGAAATGGAGATTTGAGGATTTCTCCCTAGAGAGACTAGTGGCTACATGAGATCTTCTGTATAAGTCAGATCTACAGAAATATAGTGCTGGTATATTTATCATTGATACTTCTTGTTGAGGCACATATTTTATTTCTTGGCATATGGCTAAGAGTTTTTATGGTACATAGTTGAGATCTTGTATTTATTGATGTATTGAGAAGTTGAATATCAAAAAGGGGTTGATGACTAAGATCATGTGAGGGATATTATACTTGTTCATGATTACACATACCTATATGGCACATGAATAGAGAGAGACATGATTTCCTTGAGTAGAGGTTATGTATGAGGATGCATGCACAGGGTACAGTTATAGTCTCGATACAGTGACAGGTTACAGATCTATGTGAAAGAATTTACAGAGGGTTAAAAGTTTTCAAAGTGAAAGGAAACCCTAGTTTGAGAAGGCATACACAGGCTGCATAATAGATAGGGCGCGTACATACATGGGTTGCATCACTATAGGTCACGTATCTATTGTATTTTTGTGGATACATGTTTAGTTCAGGTACAGATTGATTACAGGGCAGTTTTACAGATTGGATACAGGTCAGTGGTATAGGTTGATACAGTTGTACAACAATATATCTCACAGTGATAGGTTGACAATGGTTACATCATTCTACTTCTACTTCAGGGTGGCAGGACGGGGCAAGGACAGGTGGTTGTAGCCACCTTTCGGTTCTAGCTGGAGAACATAGGGGATTGTACCCTCCTTCTAGTAGTAGCCATATAATTGGGGAGTTGGAGCTTCCCTCAGGTTGTAGCCTAAGAAACTAGTGGGTTGGAGCCTCCTTCCAGTTGTAGCTGGAAAACAAAGGAAGTTGGTGCTTCCAATGAATGTAATTCTTTAAGACATATAAGAAAAATCATTATGTGTTTTTCTCCCAATTTGGGTTTCCACGTAAAACAATGGTGTACTGTGTATGTGTGTGATTATTGATTTCTTATTGCTCATTATTGGATAATAATACTACATTGATATAACACTTGGATCAATTTGGATAAAAAGGATTATAATTGCACTATTACTGATTCACCCCCCCCTCTTAGTAATCCAATAGTTATAGTGAAGAGCACATGAGGATTCATGAATCCAAAAGAATTGAAGACTTACAGGATAAACAAGGAGAAGTGATATAGGGAGAAAGAAGTTGCTGCAATTACTGTAGCAGCAAGTATGTTATGGCTTGTTTGGAAAACCATAAAGTGGGAATGCTTGCATGTTTGCAAGTGTTGCTGCATATGGAAGGAAGCAACAGAAAGTTGGAATGTTGATTATTGTTGGCACAGGGGTAGACCTAGGGTTCAGCTTCAAGAGTGCACCAACAAGCCCTAACTACTGGCCCTTTCGGCAACACCTGCGAAGAAGATGTAGTCTCACTTGAAGTAGCTATGGGGGGGTTGCAGGATAGATATGTCTACAACCAAAGGAGATATCAAGTGGATCCAATACAAGAATAATACAACATTTACATATCATTTACTAGTTCAAATCTACTCCGCAGAACCGTATATCAAATCTAACAAAGTAATGCAATAACAATATACCAAATGACAAAGAACAGAGCATCAATCACACACACAACAAAAGATATACGTGGATCACCCTCTCTCTAGGAATACGTCCACAGAACTGTGCTTTACAATATATTAAGAAGAAGCATATAGTTCTTGTCTGTGCTATCAACTAGTATATCTTCTTTCTTCTCCTCTCTGCCTCTCCCCTTCCTATGCACGTAGCTGTAGGATTGATCTTCGCACCCAACTAAAGATCTTACAATACCAGAAGTCTCTACACTCAACACTTCTCTCTCACACGATAGTACTCACTCGATCACACAATAACAATGAATCCTCAATCAACTTAGTACCAACAACAATAACAACAACCCATCCTAGGTTCTTTATACCTCTATTTATACATTACAATTTCTCACCGACAGCCTTAGGTCAAAACCTAGGTGTCAAAATCCCTAGGTACCAAAACCCTAGGTGTCTAAAACACTAGGTCAACTTGACCCATGTTTTCAGGGCTTCACCAGCCTATCTTTCCTTCCTTCTCATGCGATGATCCAAAGGATCCAATAGTGGATTTTTCCACTTGATGAGTTGTCCACGATCCATGTTTCTTATTGATCTATCATCCTCGATCTTCTCATGCAACGTCTTGCTTCCTTTTACTTCGTTCTGTCTTTTCTTCTCTTTTACTCACTTCGACCCAGTAACAGTCATTGTGTCTTCCGTGTAGTTCATGTTTTGACTTTTCTTCCTTGATATTTGCTTGCTTCCATAATCAAGGGCCAACATGCCCCCAAAACTCACCTGTGACTCATCTCGAGGCACTTTAGATATGATCCCTCTGCTTTTCTTCGTCTTCAGACTGCGCAAGGCAGCCTGTGCTCCCAACTCTAGTCCTCCCTTCCTTACTTTTGCATACTGTATTTTCTATGTCTGGTACCCAGTTTCAACTGCACCTGGTACCTAGACCCTTTTCCACCTGTTTTTACTGAGAGATGCGAGGAAACTGGTTGTCATAATTCAACTTCATTCAGCTCCCGTTCACCAAACCTTCCTTCCATTCTCCATTCAAAGTATTCAACTGCGCAACTCCTCCTTCTGCAAGATAGACGACATCGTATGGCCCAAGCCAATGCGTTCTAAACTTCCCAGGATGCTTCATGAACTTACCGTCATATACTAGTACCAAATCACCTTGCTTAAATACCTTCTTCTTGATGTGTCTACCGTCGTAGGCATTCTCTCTTTCTTTCTGGACCCGCTGATGAAATCCTGCAATAAATCTGTCTTCGTCCAGTTCGACCAACTATGCAAGCCTCTCTCGAACAATGCCAATGTTGTCCATATTTGTAAAGGAAGCAATTCTTAAGCTTGGTACCAAATATTCCATTGGGACAACGACTTCGAGACCATACACCAATTTAAAGGGGGTCTGCATTGTTAGATTCTTGCAAGTGGTTCTATAGGCCCATAATACTGCTGGTATGTAATGATCCCAAGCCAAATTCTTTCTTGGAATCACTAACTACTACTAATTTATTGAGTTTTTAAGTGTATACAAGATTCATCAACACATGGAGATCATAATATATTCAAGATGTAGAAGCACAAGCAAAGACCTGACCTTTTTATTATGAGCAATGTAAGATCAATACAATAGATGGCCGATCTGGCATAAACCTCAGATGGCTGTACAAGCAATAGATAGAGTTGCTACAAAATGCTCCCGACAATACAAAATGAGCCTCCAAAGGATGGATATACAATGAAGACTAAATCAAGCAGATCTGAGCCGTACTAATGCTCAACCTCCAAGCTGGAAAGTGCCACGTCTTGCTAGAATGCTGAAGCCTTGAATAATTCTGCCCTGCTACCAAAAGTGTCCAATCATCCCAAGAAATATGCCAAATGATAGATCGGGCAACTGTAAGGAAAACCCAGATGTCCAAATTCCCAAATCCACTCTCGAACTCCGTAGATCTGAATTCTCCACTGAATGGTGTGCCCCACTAGATGACTGAAACCCTAGCAGGTTCGGCCCTGATGAAGGAGGCCTCCAAATTCTATGAAACTCTCCAAGAATATAGATCGGGCTATGAGAATCCCGTGGGAGAAGTTTCAGGCTCAGATCTCAAGCAGATCTCCCTAGATCTAAGTTTTACTGAATCACAGGATGTCCCCTATGGCTCTGAGACGTCCCAATCTGCAGACAAATGTAGAATGATGATAACCCTCCAGAAAATCCCTCAAACTGATGGTCATGCCCCTGCAAACAAAACCCAACTATTGGAATGGCCCTAGGCCCTCAGGATAAGTTGGATCGAACCTCCCTCGATAAACTGGCCCTGAGACTAGAATGGTGTGGAGGAGTCTTTCATCCCCGAGACCAAGCTGTGGAACAAGGTGAGTGGATATTTCACCACTGATTTGCTCCCAAGGGTTTGTACAACAAAACCCCAAACTGAATGCTCAAGAGCAATAGCAAATGCTAATCCAAAACCAGAATGAATAATAGGTGCACCCCAGCCTCTTACTTATACTTTTTCTTCTAATTCTCTGTTGAGTTAGGTTAACTCCCAGGGTTAATCTTCTATTCT
>ML873827.1:6396-19182 GCA_009831015.1 Picea engelmannii | reverse complement strand
GTCTGGCTGAGAAAAAGAAGGTGGGTCCTCCAGGACCATGCTCAGGTCGCTCCTGCTCTCGGTACTCCATGTCTAGGACCATGTGGGCCTCGAGACATGATCTCCTAGTTATCCCTAGATATCGGGGATAACACAACCAACTCACATGTGCGAATCCCAAGGCAACCAACTCCATGGATGAATGGATGAATGCCAAAGAGTCCAAGTGTGAGTTCCATATGACAAAGTTGCTTTACTTAGGCCATATCATCAGTGCACAGGGGGTACAAGTGCACCAGGAAAAGATCAGGGCCATTCTGGACTAGCCAACGCCCAAGAACGTAACAAAGTTGAGGAGTTTCTTCAGGTTGTGCAGCTATTAAGGGCAGTTCGACCGGGGTTTTTCTCAGCTTGGAGCATCGTTGACGGATCTTACCAAGCATGGGGCTTTCATCTGGACTGAGGAATCACAGAAAGCCTTTGATCAGATGAAGGAAGTCATGAGCACTTGTCCAGTATTGGCATTACCATACTTCACCTTGCCATTTGTACTAGAGTGCGACGCATTTGGCGAGGGTATCGGGGCAGTTTTGATGCAGGGAGGACACCCCATTGTATTCGAGAGCAGGAAGCTCAGTCAGCCCGAGAGGTTGTACTCCATTTATGACAAGGAGATGTTGGCAATCATGCATGCCTTGACCAAATTCAAACAATATTTGGTGGGCAGCAAATTCGTGGTCAAGACGAATCACAACAGCTTGAAGTATTTCCTTGAGCAGAAGGACCTCAGTGAGCGCCAACAGAAATGGGTGACGAAGGTACAAGCATTCGACTTCGACATAGAGTATGTGAACGGGAAGAAGAACATTGTGGTTGATGCACTATCCAGGAGACCTGCGGCCTGTTCTCTGATGGAGATTTCAGCAGATTAGAAATCCCACTTGTTAGTGGAATATTCCAAGAACAAGTTCGCTTGTGAGGTCATGGATGGACAGATACAGGATGACAGGTATAAGGTCATTGACGATGTCATATTCTACAAGGATAGAGTCTACTTGGTGCCAGATTCGGGGCTCAAGAAGAAGATCCTCACAGCAGTTCATGATTCACCACTAGCAGGCCATCAGGGATTCTTCAAAACCTACAGACAGATTAGGGAGAGCTTCTCATGGAAGGGCCTCAAACAGGACGTTATGAGACACGTCAGTGAGTGTGTGACTTGCCAGCAAAACAAGTCAAACCATGCTCTTCCAGCAGGGCTACTTCAACCAATCTCCATTCCAGAGCATAAACGGGAGAGTATATCGATGTACTTCATCACAGGCCTACCCAAGTTCTAGGGTAAGGACTGTATCTATGTAGTGGTCGACAGATTGACCAAGTTTGCTCATTTTTATGATATACCGACAGAATACGACGCAGTTCAGGTGGCCGAGCTATTCTTCAAGGAGGTCTTTAGACTTCATGGGTTGCCGAGGAACATCGTCAGTGACAGGGACAGTCGGTTCGTGGGGACATTCTAGAGAGAGTTATTTCGGTTGGTGGGGATAGAGCTGACACCCAGCACCAGCTATCACCCTCAGGCAGATGGGCAGACCAAGATTGTCAACAAGTGGGTTGAAGGACATTTGAGGAACTATGTAGGTGGAGAGCAGAGAACATGGGTTAAGTGGCTACATCTAGGAGATCATTGCTACAACACCACCTTCCACATGTCCATTGGTATGACACCCTTCCGAGCATTATACGGATATGATGCTCCCACTTTGGTAGACTTGGTTTTCAGGGAGAGCAGAGCTCCCAAGGTCAAGGATTGGATCATAGAGAGTCAGGAGATTCTCAAGTTGCTAAAAGAGAACCTGCAGACGACACAGAACTGACAGAAGATGAGTGCGGGCAGGCACAAGATAGAGCGCAGCTTTGAGGTTGGGGATTTGGTTTTCTTGAGACTCCAACCTTACAAACAGTCATCTCTGAAGAAGAGTGGGGCCGAGAAGCTCAAGCCCAGATTTTATGGTCCTTACAGGATCATGCGCCGAGTAGGCAAGGTTGCTTATGAGTTAGACCTTCTAGAGGGGAGCAAGATTCATAACGTGTTCCACGTATCTTGCCTCAAAAAGGCAGTGGGACAATTCATTAGCACATCAGAGGAGCTTCCCCCATTGGATGAGGAGGGATAGTTGGAGTTGGTCTCGGAGGAGGTGTTGGAGTTCCGGGAGCGGAAACTGAGGAGCAGGGTCATCAGAGAGTGTTTGATAAGATGGAGAGGGCTTCTAGTAGAGGACGCTACTTGGGAGAGCAAGCAGGTGTTGCAGCACCCTAGACTGGTATTGCTCGAGGACAAGCAATTTCGGGAAGGGAGGACTGTAATGTCCCTTTCTAAATAGGAGCTCCAGATAGGAGGCTTAATGGTCTAAACCGCTCCGTTAGATTATAGCTAGGGCCAGAAAAGGGGTAAACAAGGTTACTAGAGGTCACTCCAGTCACAGGTGTTATATTCGGAAAGTGACATTGAGCTAAAAAAGGGTTAAAAGCGCTTTTAAGTCATTATGAGCTAAAAATATAAGTCAACAATGAATTAGGGTTTCAACAGTGATTTAGGGTTTTGGAAGTCAACAATGAATTAGGGTTTCAGCAGTGATTTAGGGTTTTGGAAAGCTATAAAAGAAGGGTCAACGACCTAATTCATCATTATCCAGATTATGACTTGTCATTGAGGAGAGAGGCGCATCTCAGGAGAGATAGTTCAGTGGATTCCAGGAGGAAGACACCAGTTGGTTGATTTCGGTGTTGAGAGACACACCCTAGTCACCGGGAAGATCACACAGGTCTTCCATCATCCTTCAACAGCAATTACTCAGTGTTCAGCAGCAAGGGCACATTTATCCAGAGGGAGGGTGCAACTTCTACGAGGTTTAGAGATCGACTTGTCCCATCCAGGGAGAATTCTGAGATTTCACTCCGACCCATTTGAGAGGAAGGCAAGGCACATATTTTTCTTGGTTCCTCGCCAGATTCCGACGAAGGAATCATCTGGGGTGCATTTTCTAGACTTAGGAGTGCGACACTTTTGGCGGATACATTCACGGTTCCCTAGCGAGTATCAGGCCATATTCAGGGAAACCCTTCTGACCCATTTCCCAGTAGACCAAGGCGGTCATTTTGAGACACATCTCGTCGGATTCCGACGGTGGAATCACTAGGACACATTTTGCTAGAGAAAGAGGGGCGCATTCCCCCAGGGGGGATCCATCCGGGGTCCAAACCCACCAGCAGAGGTGTCTGATAGTTACCAGTACTGAGGACTAGGGCAGGGCACAACATTTGGGACAGTTTCCAGGCCATCCCAAGAGGTATAGCTCCCAGGGCGAACTTTCCAGACTTCCAGCGATTACCGTATGAGTTGCCACAGTTCTAGCGCATCCATTGATCCTGTATTATCTGTTGTTTATTTGTATTCCGACTAAGATCCTTTTGTCTTTTGATCTAGTCGAGTGTTGTCATTTTATTCAGCCGCATTCGGCCTTTTGTAATCCACAGAGATATCATAATATAAACTTTGCAGTCCTTTGTCGCATTTATTATTTGCATGACCATTTATATGTTGTAAACGATTGATCCTACACACACATTAGCAACGTTTCCTAGCCTAGCCAAGTCAGGAACATTACATTGGTATCAGAGCTTTAGTCCTGCCAGCCTATAACTTAAGACAATGAGTGCAGTATTAGACCCAGAGGGCCGTGAACACGTAGGTGACGAATATGTCACTTACAGCGGGCATAAGGAAAGAAGGCATAGGCCTAACTTTCCCCCTTTTCCTCCTAGCTCAAAGGAAGAGGAACAGGCACACAGAGAAGCAGAGAGAAGGGCAGAGCGTGAGGCTGAGTGCGAGGCAGAGAGAATGCTAGGAGACAGATATGAGCGACCAGAGGGCAGTGGAAAGGCCCCCGTAGATCTAGAGACAACTTTCATGCAGGTTATCAACTATATGTTAGCTAGTCAACGGACCATGTCTCAGTCCTTGGCACAAGTGGTTGATAGATTGGCTAGAGTGGGCACCCCAGACACACAAGTCCCGCATGCAGCACAGGGGAACTCAGGAGCAAGCAGTAGACCCCAGTCACCCTCTCGCACATACACCTCTGTGAGTAGGATTCCCAAACCCTTGTTTCCCAGTTTCCAGAGGGCACCCCCGGTAGCAACACCGCCACCGATAGCACAGAGGCCACCCACTCATGCAAAGGACATTGCAGAGTATAGGAGGCAGTATGCAACATTGGGTCATGACTTCCATCAGGACATGACCCTAGTTGAGTACTATGGACTCAGACTCAAGAACCGCCCCAGAGAGCTATAGAGAGGAGGACCGCAACAGCAACAGGGGCATAACATGGATTTCATCCAAAAAGTTGGTAAACTCACCATACCTTCTTTCGACGGATCGTCCAAATGCACTGCTAGAGCTTGGGTACAGAAGCTAGACACATACTACAAGCTCAACCAAATGACCGAGACAGAGGCCATTAGTTTCGTGACCTTACAATTGGAGGGTGAGGCACACGAATGGTGGTATCATGGATTGGTGACATTGGGTCACAGTCGCATCATTTCCTATAGGGAGTTTACAAAGAGGCTCATGGACAGGTTTGACAAGAGGGATCTCGAGATCCACTTCAAGGATCTAGCCCAGTTGAGACAAACTGGCACAGCAGAGGCGTTCATCACGGAGTATCAGTGGATAGCCATGGCAGTGACAGATATATCAGAGCCCAAGCTAATCATGCTATTCACAGAGGGACTCACCGAGCCTTTGAGAGGATGGGTGAAGGCATAGAGGCCTCCCACCTTGCAGGATGCCATCCTTCACACTCGAGATTTGGCAGACTCGGTGCCAAAGACTAAAACCTTTTCCAAACCCTTCGTACCCCAGAAGGATCGAGACAGGAAGCCATTCCAGAGAGAATGGAAGGGCAAGGAGAAGTTGGATGATGAGACTAGGCGAGAGCTTATGAGGAAGAAGCTTTGCTTCAACTACAGAGACCCTTGGGTCCGAGGCCACCAATGCATGGGCAAGGGAGAGATTCATTATATTGAGGTGGCGGCAGACAGTGTGGACAGTGAGGAGGAGGAGCAGGACAGTGGATCCACTAGCTCAGAGGAGGAGTCAGCACAGGCAGAGGAGCAGCCTACCCGTAGACCTCCAACACCGGCAGGAGCCCATCCTCCAGTAGTCCCATAGCCGCCTGAGCAGGCTGATAGGAGGAAACCAACAAAGGGAGGAGTCATAGCGACCCTTTCTGGTGTTCCCAGGTATGATACCCTCCGGATCAGAGGGACTATTCAGGGGCAACAGGCAATCGCCCTGATAGATGGTGGGGCCACCCACAACTTCATCGACGCTTCACTAGTATCGAGACGGGCACTTCAGACAGAGGAGTTTGAGGGGTTTGACGTTGCAGTAGCAGATGGCCACACAGTGGAGTGTCTAGACAGAGTTCCAGACTTGGAGGTAAAGTTAGGCAACTATACAGTGAGAGATACATTTTATGTGGTTGACCTATCTGACACATGTGGTGTTGGGAGTCCAGTGGATGATTACCTTGGGAAAAATCACCACCAATTATCAAACCTTGGAGATGGGATTCAGAGACCATGACGAGAAGAAGGTTGTTCTAAGAGGTATGTCGATAGGAGCACCCAGGACAGTTTCAGCCAAGAGGATGGAGAGGATATTCAAACATGGGGAAGTAGCATATGTCGCTGAGTGTTTGATCACTACGCGGAAGGATTCAAAGGGTCAACAACAGTATCATACAGAGATCAAGAATTTGTTGGGACGACATCAACAGGTTTTTGAGTCGATTCCACCAAGAAGACCACCTAACAGGAGGTTTGAACACACCATTGAGTTGGAAGAGGGGGGCAAACCGATGATCACCCCACCCTATCGTCATCCTAGGCGGTTCAAGGATGAGATAGAGAAGGCAATCAAGGAATTGCTAGCGATGGGACACATCAAACCGAGCAACAACCCATTCGCTTCTTCAGTTGTCCTAGTTCTGAAGAAGGATGGCACCATGAGGATGTGCATTGATTACCGAGCCTTGAACAAGAAAACTATCAAGAACCAGTATCCTATCCCACACATTGACGAGTTGTTGGATGAACTACATGGGGTAGTTTTCTTCTCAAAGATTGATCTACGCTCTGGGTATCACCAGATCAGTATTCGCGAGCAGGACATAGAGAAGACAGCATTTCGATGTCACTTTGGACATTTCGAGTTCCTGGTTATGCCATTTGTGCTAACCAATGCACCCACCACGTTCCAATCTTGCATGAACCACGTATTCAGGGATCAGTTGAGGAAATCAATCTTGGTTTTCTTCGACGACATCTTGGTCTACAGCAAGACATGGCAGGAGCATATGAGGCACTTGGATGAGGTATTGAGCATCATGAAGGCACAGTCGTTATATGCCAAAGAGTCCAAGTTTGAGTTTGATATGACAAAGTTGCTTTACTTAGGCCATATCATCAATGCACAGGGGGTACACGTGCACCAGGAAAAGATCAGGGCCATTCTGAACTGGCCAACGCCCAGGAACGTAACAGAGTTGAGGAGTTTCTTCAGGCTGTGTAGCTATTACAGGCAGTTCGTCCGGGGTTTTTCTCAGCTTGGAGCACCGTTGACCGATCTTACCAAGCATGGGGCTTTCATCTAGACCGAGGAATCACGGAAAGCCTTTGATCACATGAAGGAAGTCATGAGCACTTGTCCAGTATTGGCATTACCATACTTCACCTTGCCATTTGTACTAGAGTGCGACGCATCCGGTGACGGTATCGAGACAGTTTTGATGCAGGGAGGACACCCCATTGTATTCGAGAGCAGGAATCTAAGTCAGCCCAAGAGGTTGTACTCCATTTATGACAAGGAGATGTTGGCAATCATGCATGCCTTGACCAAATTCAGACAATATTTGGTGGGCAGCAAATTCGTGGTCAAGACGGATCACAACAACTTGAAGTATTTCCTTGAGCAGAAGGACCTCAGTGAGCGCCAACAAAAATGGGTGACGAAGGTACAAGCATTCGACTTCGACATACAGTATGTGAAGGGGAAGAAGAACATTGTGGTTGATGCACTATCCAGGAGACCTGCGGATTGTTCTTTGATGGAGATTTCAGCAGATTGGAAATCCCACTTGTTAGTGGAATATTCCAAGAACAAGTTCGCTTGTGAGGTGATGGATGGACAGATACAGGATGACCGGTATACGATCATTGACGATGTCATATTCTACAAGGATAGAGTCTACTTGGTGCCAGATTCGGGGCTCAAGAAGAAGATCCTCACAGCAGTTCATGATTCACCACTAGCAGACCATCAGGGGTTCTTCAAAACCTACAGATAGATCAGGGAGAGGTTCTCATGGAAGGGCCTCAAACAGGACGTTATGAGACACGTCAGTGAGTGTGTGACTTGCCAGTAGAACAAGTCAGAGCATGCTCTTCCAGGAGGGCTACTTCAGCCACTCTCCATTCCAGAGCAGAAATGGGAGAGTATATCGATGGACTTCATCACAGGCCTACCTAAGGTCCAGGGTAAGGACTGTATCTATATAGTGGTCGACAGATTAACAAAGTTTGCTCACTTTTATGCCATACCGACAAAGTACGGCACAGTTCAGGTAACCGAGCTACTCTTCAGGGAGGTCTTCAGACTTCATGGGTTGTCGAGGAACATCGTCAGTGACAGGGACAGTCGGTTCATGGGGACATTCTAGAGAGAGTTATTTCGGTTGGTGGGGACAGAGCTGACACCCAGCACCAGCTATCACCCTTAGACAGATGGGCAGACCAAGATTGTCAACAAGTGGATTGAAGGATATTTGAGCAACTATGTAGGTGGATAGCAGAGAACATGGGTTAAGTGGCTACATCTAGGAGAGCATTACTACAACACCACTTTCCACATGTCCATTGGTATGATACCCTTTCGAGCATTATACGGATGCGATGCTCCCACTTTGGTAGACTTGGTTTTCAGGGAGAGCAGAGCTCCCAAGGGCAAGGATTGGATCATAGAGAGTCAGGAGATTCTCAAGTTGTTGAAAGAGAACCTGCAGACGAAACAGAACCGACAGAAGATGAGTGCGGGCAGGCACAGGATAGAGAGAAACTTTGAGGTTGGGGATTTGGTTTTCTTGAGACTCCAACCTTACAGACAGTCATCTCTGAAGAAGAGTGGGGCCGAGAAGCTCAAGCCCAGATTTTATGGCCATTACAGGATCATGCGCCGAGTAGGCGAGGTTACTTATGAGTTAGAGCTTCTAGAGGGGAGCAAGATTCATAACGTGTTCCACATATCTTGCCTCAAAAAAGCAGTGGGACAATTCATTAGCACATCAAAAGAGCTTCCCCCATTGGATGAGAAGGGACAGTTGGAGTTGGTCCCAGAGGAGGTGTTGGAGTTCCGAGAGCTGAAACTGAGGAGCAGGGTCATCAGAGAGTGTTTGATCAAATGGAGAGGGTTTCTAGTAGAGGACGCTACTTGGGAGAGCAAGCAGGTGTTGTAGCACCCTGGACTGGTATTGCTTGAGGACAAGCAATTTCAGGAAGGGAGGACTGTAATGTCCCTTTCTAAATAGGAGCTCCAGAGAGGAGGCTTAATGGTCTAAACCGCCCCATTAGACTATAGCTAGGGCCAGAAAAGGGGTAAACAGGGTTACTAGAGGTCACTCCAGTCACAGGTGTTATATTCGGAAAGTGACATTGAGCTAAAAAAGGGTTAAAAGCGCTTTTAAGTCATTATGAGCTAAAAATAGAAGTCAACAGTGAATTAGGGTTTTGGAAGTCAACAGTGAATTAGGGTTTCAACAGTGATTTAGGGTTTTGGAAAGCTATAAAGGAAGGGTCAGCGACCTAATTCATCATTATCCAGATTATGACTTGTCATTGAGGAGAGAGGCGCATCTCAAGAGAGATAGTTCAGTGGATTCCAGGAGGAAGACACCAATTGGTTGATTTCTGTGTTGAGAGACACATCTTAGTCACCGGGAAGATCACACAGGTCTTCCATCATCCTTCAGCAGCAGTTACTCAGTGTTCAGCAGCAAGGGCGCAACTTCTGGGAGGTTTAGAGATCGACTTGTCCCATCTAGGGAGAATTCTGAGATTTCCCTCCGACCCATTTGAGAGGAAGGCAAGGCGCATCTTTTGCCTGGTTCCTCGCCAAATTCCAACGGAGGAATCATCTAGGGCGCATTTTCCAGACTTGGGAGTGCAACACTTTTGGCGGATACATTCAGGGTTCCCGGGCAAGCATCAGGTCATATTCAGGGAAACCCTTCCGACCCATTTCCCAGTAGACCAAGGCGGTCATTTTGAGACACATCTCGTCTGATTTCGACAGTGGAATCACTAGGACGCATTTTGCCAGAGAAAAAGGGGCGCATTCCCCTAGGGGGGATCCATCTGGGGTCCAAACCCACCAGCAGAGGCGTCCGGTAGTTACCAGTACTGAGGACTAGGGCAAGGCGCATCATTTGGGACAGTTTCCAGGCCATTCCGAGAGGTATAGCTCCCAGGGCGAACTTTCCAGACTTCCAGCAGTTACCGTACGAGCTGTCACAGTTCCAACACATCCATTGATCCCGCAGTGCTCACATATTCTGGGTATTATCTGTTGTTGTTTGTTTGTATTCTAGCTAAGATCCTTTTTTCTTTTGATCTAACCGAGTGTTGTCAGTTTATTCAGCCGCATTCGGCCTTTTGTAATCCACAGAGATATCATAATATAAACTTTGCAGTCCTTTGTCACATTTATTATTTGCATGACCATTTATATGTTGTAAATGATTGATCCTACACACACATTAGCAGCGTTTCCTAGACTAGCCAAGTCAGGAACATTACACAAACCAAATGGCATCCTTAGATATACAAATGTCCCTCATGGTGTAGTAAAGGTTGTCTTATGTTGTTCCTCCTCCTTCACAAGCACTTGGTTATAACCTGAGAAACCATCCACCATAGACATCATACCCAATCCAGTGACTTTTTGGAGCAAGTGTTCCATATTTGGAAGTGGATAATTGTCTTTGAGGGACAATTGGTTCAAATTCTCAAAATTGACACATGGCATGATTTCTCTAATCTTTTTTTCGATTGACACTAGGATAGCCACCCGTGATGAATACCTTGTAGGAGCAATAATTATACCTTCCAACATTTTTTATAGCTCCTTCCCTATGATTGACACCAATGTTGGGTCCATCTATCTTTGCTTCTAATCGAAGGATTTGGTTCCATCCTTCAATGGGATAATATGTTGAATGATGTCTCCCTTATATGCCTTGAGATCATCATAATTCCATGCAAATATATCCCTGTATTCCTGGATGAAAACTTCAATTTCTCTTCTCTCTTCATCAAAACAACTTTTTCCAATTTGGATGAGCTTCGACGTTTCTTCTGATCAATATTTATTTCCATACTATTTTCATGCTTACTTGTCTCCCTTGGCTTCCTAAGCATGTCATGTCAATCAAAAATCTTCTCTGGTGGAATAAGACCATTGGGATTTCTAGTCCTCATAGCCTGCATATTATAGATATAAGTTAGAAAGGGTTGTGGGAAGGGGTCTTCTTAAGAGATCAACAACTTTATTTGAGCTACCCTTCTTATATTTACTGACTAAACAAAATTGTTGAATGTAAGAAGCCCATTTTAAATTTCTTCATTCTAGAATTTTAGATTGGGACTTCAAAAATTGAAGGGTTTGAATCTTGATGACCAATGTGTAAGATAGATTCCTTACCAAGGATATAGTATCGCCACTGCTTGAGTTCTTGAACTAAAGCGTAAAATTCCTTGTATTAAGTGTTGTAGTTGGGCTTTACCTGGAACAAGGTCTCTAAATGATGTGCTACAAGATGTCCTCCTTGCTTAAGAATTGCACCAAGTAATATTGTGAAGCATTTATCTTGATCTCAAAACACTATTGCAAGTCTAGGAGAACAAGCACCTAGGCCAAGTAGAGAGCATCCTTCACTTCTGAAATGCTTCTTTTGCTTTAGGAGTCCAATGAAGAGTCTTCAAATTGTTGGCCCAATTATTGGGCAAGCAAGATGGGATTAGTAGCGAATAAATTTCTTGTAGAAATTCATGCCTCGCAAGAAACTATTTAAATCTGCAGTGTTGGTAAGTATGGGTCAATCCTTCAAAACTTGAACTTTGGTCGAATCTATGTGAACTTTTGCCCCATCAATCACAATACCTAGGAGTAGGAAAGAGGTCTGGCCAAAAAATGACTTCTTCACTTTGTCCTACAATTTGTGTTAGGAGAGGAGGTCCAAAACTATTTAGACATATTTCAAACGATTGAACCATGTTCTATTGAAAACAAGAATGTCATCAAAGTAAAAAATGACAAATTAACCGAGATGTGGGTAGAAGATGTCATGGATGATGCACATGAATGTAGCAAGGGCATTGGTGAGGCCAAAGGCATAACAAACCACTCAAAGGCCAAGCTTGGTCTTGAACATTGTCTTCCATATGTCTGTAGGTTCCATCCGAACTGGGTGATAGCCTAAAGCATGGTCCAAACTCCAACTTGAAGTATTTGGCCCTCTTGAGCTCATTAAGAAGGTAATAAATTCAAGGCATAAGGTGGTAGTAGTTTTTAATAGTGATCTTGCTAAATTCTCTATAATCTATGCAAAGTCACTACTCCCACAACTCTTTCTTGGGTACTATCAAAACTAGAGATCCACAAGGGGGTGGAGATGTACTAGTCCTGATTTTTCCATCCTACAAAAGTGGTGTAATTTTCCTCTCAATCTCTCCACTCTCCTCAGATGAGGTGCAATATACAGAAAAGATAGGTAGGGAAGAGCCTAGAACAAGCTCAACATAATGTTGTATGTTCCAAAGAGGAGGTAAGCCCTTGGATTCTTTAAATGCATCTACAGATGAATCAATGATCCACTTGTATATGAAAACGAGGTAAATGTCTTTGTCTTTGCTTGATTTGTCGGACAATACACAATGGGAAGAATTTGTTGAGAGTGACATGTTGTTTAGTTGTTGTTTAGCGAGATAGGTTTGAGCCTTAGCGATATTGGCTTGTAGCACCTTGCACTTATTATTAGGATGGCCATAATTTTTATGGTAGGAGCACCACTTCCTCTTCTTTTGTGTCCCAAGCAAGGCTACGGGGGAGCGCCTCCCCGCTCGAACGCGCTCCAAAGGGGAGCGTGCTCCCTCACCGAAAAATGTGCTCCTTGGTTTTTAAGGGAGCGTCCAAGGAGCGAATGCTCCCTGGACGCTCCCTGAGCGCTCCCTTGGAAAAAAACACTCCTCGAAAACGCTCCCTGAGCCCGCATGCATGAGGAGGAAAAAATGGAGTTCTTTTTTTGTTTTTTTGGAGAAATGAAGCACCGGAAAGGTAGCCTAGGGTTAGGTAAGAGGTTAAAACACTCATTCACTCCCATTTCTCTCATTCTATTTCTCATTTTATCCATTTCACTCATCTTTGCTAAGAGTGTTTTGACTCTTGAGAGGGCTCTTGCTAGTTCTTGAGGAGATTGAAGGGAGATTGAAGAGCTTGGAAGGAATATTAAAGGCTCCCATAGGGAGATTGGAGAGCTTGGAAGAGAGATTGAACTTTGAAGGGTACCATTTGTGAGAGCTTGGAAGGGAGATTGAAGGCTACCATATTCATATTCAACCACCATTGGAGAGCTAAAGAGGTAGGCTCTTAAAGCCCATTTTTCTTTCTTGTTTTTTTTTTTT
>ML873825.1:962-19182 GCA_009831015.1 Picea engelmannii | reverse complement strand
AGATGTTATGTAGAGTGGTTTATTGCAGTCAAGTGATATAGGTGGACATAGCTGTGACTGAAGCTGTTCGCAGTGGAGGACATGTCACATATTAAGAAATAAACATCTTAGATGGAATAGCATGGGAGGTGGAATCTTTTGATGAACTTTTGACTGATGGAATGCATTCTTTGGTTTTAAATAGTTGAATTGAGCATTAATGTTAGATTTATGTTGCTGTGAAATACTCTTGCACATTAACAAGCCTTTATGGTTTGATAAATTTGAAGCAGAGAAGAAGTATGGACTTCTAGAATAAGTGACCTATATTTGGAGGCCTCTGAAGAGAGTGACTTATGATAATGATATTATGGTGAAGATTTCCATTTTTGTCTTTGAAAGTAAACTTCCTAGTGAAGTAGATTGTTAACCCTAGGTATTCATGATTTACTATCCAGGCTTGAGTGAATAGAATCTAGGTAATATTAGGACAATGGCTGGCTGTATTTATTTGCTGTTTTCTGTTGGAATGAAATGCTTTTATATGTTCGGATCATTACATTGTCAAATGAACATCCCTGGCCATGTGATTTAGACTTCATTGACATCACAAATAACCTTAGTCGCCTTTGCAAACTCTATGTGATTACTGGTCAGTGTGTGCAGCTGATAGATAAGAAATATCCATTACTGATTGGTACTGTTCCAAATCCCTGTGCCATGTTACTTTATTGTAATGTTCAATTATGTCTATAGTAAATAGATAAATGTGTTTTAGCGGGAGTAACATAATTGTTACAGGATGTTTAAGGGTAGTACTAGTCAGTTATTCTGATGTGACCTAATTGGTTTTAGTTATAGAATGTCGACTGATGTTGCTTTTAGGTTCTTCTAATTTTTGATATTCATACAAATACTATTAAGTTTTATTTGAAATTTTTAATAATTTGCATTCCTGTTATTCAATTTGGATAACTGATGAAGGAGGCTTGGGTCACATATATAATTTTGTGTTCCCACCTTCATACTTCTAGTGTAAGGTTCTTTAATTTGGTTCTATGGTGGCACCTTCCTAAAACCATGCCCTTTGAAGTCTATATTTGAGTTCAGTTACGGCAGTTGGATGGAGAGTTAGTTCCTCACAATCCCCTTTTGTAGGATGGTCTTTGGCTTGGAATTGTCTATTGTTCGAGGCAGGAAGAGGAAGAGATGAGTGAAGAATCATGTTTTTGAATACACAGAGCAATGATAACTATTTGCATTTAGGAAAGTTATGTTGCAGGGATTTTCTGATGTTTGTGTGAAATGATGATGCTTAAGATTTACGGTATGGCTTTAAGTATGGATTATGTAAACAGAGATCATGGGTTTTGTCTGTGTTTATAGTTGTTAGTATTTATACTGAATATTTTAAATTTGTTAGTATTTTCTTTTCCTTCATCACATCAAGGCCTTCGGGAGATCTATCATTTCTACATACAGAATTTTAAATGTTTCTTTTGATGCAAATGCTACTGATTTTATTTCTATCTTCTCTTTCTTATTTCCTATGGAAATTTTCTTGAAGATATTCAAAGATTAGCTTTGCTTCTGATCTGCAAACAGTCTTTATAATGAGAATTGAGCATGCTACCTATTTTAATTTGGTAGTGTTAGATAATCTCAGGAAAATTTAGTTTTTTTGGTGGATGATCTGTTGAAAATATATTATAGAAAAAAATTCTTCTGAGCACTAAATTCTGTGTATGATGATACATTGTCATGTAGGGAAGTGCCAAGAGACTAATTAAAGCTGCTCTGCACGAGGCAGCAAGGAAACGAGAAATGCGATATTCAGACCTCAAAAGGATTGACCGAGGAGTTAGGCGACATTTCCATGATGACATAACTGTCATTGTTGTATTCCTAGATCATGACTTAATCAGCAAGGGCTCTCGTCGTAGTTTATCTCAATCAGTGAGAAGTGGTGGAGTAAGTTGATTATATCTGGCTGGTCAAAGTTTCGGTTTTTTTATTTGAATAACCAAAAGTTTTGTGATCCCACATTATCAGCATGACAGGACCTTCAAGCTGCTGCTTGATGGTGCAAACCCAAAGTGCAAAAGCTGAGTTTTACCTAGGTGCAAGTTAAAACTTGCATCATGTTTTCCGAAAGATGCCCATAGGAACATTCCTTTTGTACTGTAACACGTCACTCAAGAAATTCACTAACTTATTTGGGCATCATGATCTATAATTCTGTCAGCAGTCATTTTACTGTCTTTGCAGAATGAAAACAGGCAGCATTCAATATCGTCAGATTTGGTTTTCATTCTCTAAGATATCCCTTTTGATTATGTTGACATAAGATTTTTTTGCAAGAGGATCTTCAAAAGTTAGTAGTGTTGGCTGAACATCGTCTCCCCCAAGCTATTTAACCCAGCACTGGGTGTTAATTTACGACTATAGATCTGTGCTCAATGATGAAGGGTTGCGAGCATAGTTTGCTACATAAAATAAATGCATGTAATCATTTGGCTTTGCCTCAATTCTGTTTCAGTAGCAGCCCTGTTATTTTTTAGAAGTATACATTAACATAGAATTGCTACTTGTCTGTAAGAAATTAAACGCAGTTGACCATATCCTGTTCTAGTACAGGGTTGAATTGTGTCTTAAGTTTATTTGATCATGTATGTCTCTATAAAGAACATTTTCTCTGCTGGATTTATCTGGAAGTGGGTGGGAAACTTTCTAGAAATTCCTGAGAAAGGGGAAATATGTATCGGCTAGAGTCAGCTGGCACTTTAAAGAGTTGGAAACTCATCTGAAATCCCCAGGTATTCTATGAAGCTTGAAAGCATTACAAAGCTATTGGAGATATAAAGGATATTGATCCTGTGGAAAGGAGAGTTTGCTTCAGTCCCCCTTTTTTTCCGTGCAGTCATATGAGTATAGCCATTACTTCATTCTTGAAAGGAGACTTTACTGAGTGTGTGCATATTTTGTTGCTGGAACAAGCAGGTTTTATTGCAATTTATTTTGCTGTATTTATGGCTAAAAGAGCTTCAAGTCCTTGAGATTTCCTTTTGGCAGAGGATGATGTTTATTCTCGACTTCAATAACTGCTCAAATGCTTAATCTTTTGTGTATGATCCAAAGATACATTTTCCATGGGGGCTACAACTTTTCATGGATTTTGTAGCTTTGAATGGCAATAACTGCAATGCATTTTCTTTAGCATGTAATCTCTGTTTCTCACACAATTTAATGTTCAATGACTGCATAGACAAGAAGGTGATTCGTTCATATTGGGATGTTAGATGATTTCCTTTTGTGTGCAGTGATGCTCTATGGCAACCACAAAGAACTAGTTTATGGATTATATGAAGACATATTATCACTTCTTCAAACAATAATGTAGACCCCTACGTCAATTGTATAGAATACTTGGGACAAGATGCCGGGAAGTCCTTAGTTTCCATTGACTTCACTGGAGTTTGGTGAAATACAGTAATCAGTTGATTCTTATAGGCACTAAGTAGAATATGGGACATGTTAATAGTAGTAGCGACATTTTCTATATCATATTTACTATGATGTTTGAGTAACTGATAATACAAGAGTTTGTTAAACAGGATTGGTTTGTTAAAGGCGTGATTGAAGTTTGATTATTAGTTTTACTTAACTATCTTGAACGATTATTATAACCATATAACTACTATGGTGAAAACTTTGTTTTCGTTTGGTCTCAGAAGATCAAGCTTTTCCTTATGCATTGTAGTGGACACAATTTTAAAGCACTAGGGGTTGTATAGACAAACACCTAGTTGACCCTTGATATTATCAGTATTTACTTTAAGGTGCGAAAAACGCACCAATAATTGAACCAATAAATTTAATGTCTCTGCTTTATAGTATATCTTTAACGAATTGCAACGCTATTTCTCTATATGATTGCAAGGAGTTGCAATATATGGTCAAGAAAATGAAAAGTGATGTTATGAGTTGGGAGTAAATGTTACGGGACAAGTGGATTGGAGCGTTCAATATAGAAAACTGACGAGTGTCATGCATGATTGCGAGTAGTATAAGTTTACAGAATAGAAGCACTTTTTTCTTCGATCAACCAGTCCTAATTTTGGACAACCCTAGGTGCGAGTGGGCTTCAAGGTTGCAAGCAGCATTAAGATGGGACCCTGACGGAGAAATTCCTTTGGGGAATTGAACCTTTCCAGAGTTTCTCCCGACAATACCCTCCCTCAAACTACCGACTCTCGTGAAGGCATTATGCATAGACTAAAAAGTAAAATTTAACAGTGAAGTTTTGGTTTGATTAGTGATGTACTTCAGTATGGATAGGCTAACAAGTAATTTAAGGTTTTGATTTGATTAGCAATGTACTTCAGTTCAAAATATCTCTTAAGATCCAAATATACTTAATTAGTTGTTTGAAAGTCTTGTTTGGCTTAGTCTAGATTTTGACAAGCCTTGCCCACTGATGCTCTTGATCTCAATTTAACTAGCTTTTCAATAACAATGATTATATCTTCAAAGAGAGTCGGGCGAGATAAAATGATTTTAACTTATAAAGACCATCACAGGCGTACAATATGAAATTAAAATACAAAGACAACAATTTTCACTATAGAGAACATTCCCCATAGACAAACAAAGAATACTACATTGCTGAAAGCATTTCAGGGCTTTGCCTTTGTTTGATAACTTTGTAGAATATAAGATGAAAGTTTACATACATAACTAGCATCATACCTTGTTTTATGGAAGGAGTTAAGCCTAAATAAGAGAGTTTGAGTGTTACCTTCTTAATACCATTTGGGTATGATACTGAGATTTATTTGTTTTCTCTCTTACCAAATCATTAGCATGAGATATTAGCGTATCCCATTTTTTGGTAAGGTCTCCCTTTTATTCTTCTTTCAGTACCTCCTCATTTTCGTTGACCTCACATCATCTGTCAAAATCTCTCTTACTTGCACATCTACTTGACCTCCTTTCTCCTTGTGTAGGTCTTCCAAAGGCCCTTCTAATATTGGATTTGCATAATAGAAAAGGAGGAAATTATCCTTTTGAGTGGCTAACATGGGCCTACCATACCACATCTTCTAGAGGGAACTACTACTTCCCAAAATCCTCTAATCCACCGACCTTTTCTCCTTATGTAGGTCTTCCAAAAGCTCTTCTAACAATATATCTGCATAGTAGAAAATATTTTTCTTTTTTTGAGTGATTGACATGGGCCTAACCCATCTTCTAGAAGGAACTGCTCCTTCCCAACAATCTTCTAATCCAATGAACTCCATTCTCCTTGTGTTGGTCTTCCAAAGGCTCGTCTAACATTGGATCTGCATAATAGAGAAAATATTTCACTCCTTTTGACTGGATAATATGGATCCATTGACCTCTTTTCTCCTTGTGTGGGGATCCCAATGGATTTTTTATCATTGGATCGACATAATAGAAAATAGATTTCTCTCCCTTTGAGTGGCCAATATGGACCTACCTCTACTCTTTCCATTTATGTTTTAGATGAATCTTCTGGAGTATGTATCCACAACATATCAAACTGATTTCCATCCATTTTGGTTTTTGTTTCCATTCCCTTCTTCATGCCACAATCTCTGAGTCCATTTGTGTAGTTGAATCTTTTGATTTAGGCTTCCACAACATATCAAATAGATTTCAATGCATTTTGGTTTATATTTACATCCCTTTTCCATTTTTCATGACCTCATTAAAGCCACCTATATGTTCATTAACATTCCTTGAGCATCATGCTTAACACATAGGTCATTTAATTCCATATAATGGCCTTACATAGATCTCTCTCGTCTATTAACGATAATTTCTCATTTTAATAGACTTTTATATATCTCCACATCCTCTCTCAAGGGGGTGAAATTGATATCCATTCTCTTGATGGAGCCTCAAATTCATATGCTTTGTGTTTTTTGTTATCCCATCTTTATTTGCTTACTTTATCTTAATTCTCTTTTTTCTTACTTCATGGAACCTATCTTACTTCCTCGTCCTAAAATAGCCTCAAGGTGATATCCATCATGTTTATGTTACCTTATTCGCTTTCGTTACCTTAATTCTTTCTTTTCTCTTACCTCGTTGAAATATCTAAATAATCATTCTTCTTCCTTTCATTGTCTTGCAAAAACTTCCTCCTCGGTTCCATCCATTTTGGTTTTTGTTTATATCCCTTTTCCATTTTTCATGACCTCATCAAAGCTACCAATATGTTCGTTGACCTTTCTTGAGCATCATGCTTGACACATAGGTCATTTAACTATATATAATGACCTTAAATAGATTTCCCCTGTCTACTAATAGTAGCATCTCGTTTTAATATTCTAATATACTTTTATATAGCTCCACATCCTCTCCCACGGGTGAAATTGATATCCATCATCTTGAAGTAGCCTCAAATTGATCCTTTGTGTTTTTGTTATCCTATCTTTATTCACTTACTTGATCTTAATTCTCTTTGTTTTTACCTCATTGAACCTATCTAAATTGTCATTTTTCTTCCTTTCACTGTCTTGCTTAACTTCCTCTTACTAAAATAGCCTCAAGGTGATAACCGCCATGTTTTTGTAACTTTACCTTACTCGCTTTCCTTACCTTAATTTTTTCTCTTTTCTCATCTCATTGAAATATCTAAATGGTCATTCTTGTTCCTTTCATTGTCTTGTAAAAACCTCCTCCTCCTTAGTTCCATCCATTTTGGTTTTTGTTTATATCCCATTTCCATTTTTTATGACCTCATTAAAGGCCTATATATTCATGAACCATTCTTGAGCATCATGCTTAACACATAGGTCATTTAACTCTATGTAATGGTCTTACATAGATCTCCCTCGTCTTCTAATGTTAATTTTTCATTTAATATTCTAATATGCTTTTATATTACTCTACATCCTCTCCTTGAAATTGATATCCACCCTCTTGAAGGAGCCTCAAATTGATATACATTGTGTTTTTGGTTATACTATCTTTTTTCAATTTCTTAATCTTAATTCTCTCTTTTCTTACCTCATTGAACCTATCAATGATCATTGATCATTGTTTTTACTGCGTTGCTTAACTTTGTCTTTCTAAAATAGCCTCTAAGATGATATTCATCATGTTTTTGATACCCTACTTTATTCACTTACCTTACTTTAATTATTTCTATCTTTTTACCTCATTGAACCATATAAATGGCCACTCTTTCTTCTTTTTGTCTTGTTTGTAAATATTTTTGTAACTTAAAGAAAGTTCAAACAATTAAAAAAAAGTTAAATTTAATAGTTTTAGTAAACTTGTCCATGATTGCTCAAAAATATAGGTAATTGTGGCTATTCTTTGGCATGGTGATTTTCATGGCTATGAACCATATAAATGGCCACTTCTTTTTATTGTCTTGCTTGTAAAAACTTACTCACTAGAACTTGAACATTTTGTAACTTAAAGAAAGTTCAAACCATTAAAAAAAAGGCTAAATTTAATGTTTTTAGTAAACTTTTTCATGATTGCTAAAAAAAAATAGGTAATTGTGGCTATTCTTTGGCATGGCGATTTTCATGGCTATGGACAATTTTTTTAATAGATTTTTCAAAACATACAAATTCAAATACAAATAGTTAAAAAAATATAATTTTATTTTAAAATTTTCCATTGTTTCATGTGAAAAAAATATAGGTAATTGTGGTTAATCATTGGCAATAGGGAATTTTCGATAGATTTTTCATATCATAAGGGTTTTCATGTAACTATGACTCGATCCCTTTTATTATTGACAGAGTTTGTCATAAAATAATCTCTAAAAAGCCAACGTTTTCATCAAACTATGTCTCCATTCTTTTTTATTGATGGAAATTGTCATAAATCAACTTTTAAAACATAAAAATCATTAAACTCCCCCCCATAAACACACAAACACAAAAGACTAATATGCATTTCGATTGTTCATTGGTTTATTGCATCCTATTAAGCTTATAAATTAATCACTTGTTTCCAAAAGTTATTACATGCCTACAGTTGGAAATCATGAATATACTCCTAGTAAGACATGTAATAAGGAGTGTAAGGGGAAACACAAGAAATATAAGAAATAAATAAAAGATATGCGAGAGACATAGGATTAGCTTAAGGTATCACATGTTTAGTTATATTTACATTAATGATACAAAGATATAATGTGTAGGTGTAACCACCTCTTGAGTTAGATTTGTTCTCATGTCGACATGTCATTAGACATAGAGGATTAGCTTAAGGTATCACATGTTTAGTTATATTTACATTAATGATACAAAGATATAATGTGTAGGTGTAACTACCTCTTGAGTTAGATTTGTTTTCATGTCGACATGTCATCATCATAGATGAGACAAGTAAAAAGTGAAATTGGATCTAATACATGTTTTGGATAAAAATTATATTCTATTATGTGAAACACATAAAGGTGGTGAAATATTTAGTGATTGTGTAGGGAGTCATTGATTCATGAGCCAACTGGACCTACCTAGAGCCAAAACCTTATATAGGGTTACACCCTTGAGCATGAGAAAGATTACACAATAATACATTTTGATATTATGAATAATTGTTGTATTTATTACACCAAGATTCACCTCTATTATAAAAAGTTGAGAGGTCTTATTTTTTCAAAACCTTGAAAGCTAATAATAACCAAAACCTTAGCTTAATAATAACCAAAACCTTAGCTTAATAATAACCAAATCCTTAGCTTTTATAGCCTAAGTCACTAAGGTGACTTTAGTACACATGTAAGCCTTATATTTTAACACCCTCTTTTACTTAAATCATTGAAAACAAAATTCACTAAATCAAACACATAGACTAAAAAATAAATATCAAAAGTAAACAAAACCAAAACATTCTTTAGACATTTCTTTGAAAACTAGTGCTTGGACCAAGTAGAGTTCCAACAAGCTATCTTGTAGCTCCGAAGTGGAATTTTTGAGTACTTGGATTCCACCTCCTTGAACTCTCGAATTACAAACTTATTGAATTTGACAACCATCCATATTGAGCAACATCCATAATGATCACTATCTCATGACCCTCATGAAAATATAATTCCCAATATCCACAAACTCCCAAACTACCAAGACAACCATCCATACTGTGAGCTATATCTACGTTAGAACCCTTTACATCTTCAAAGTGTGAGCTTCTTAAAATGCATAAAATGTCATTTCTTCAACAAGATCATCGTCACTATTCACATTTGGTGGGTTTTCAACCATAGCTACATTAACTACATGTTGTTTGTTCTTGAGCTTTCCCTTGAGATTATCATTGGCTCGAAATTTGTAGTTTTAGGCAGTGTGACTCATTTTTTTGCAATAATAACATTCCATCTCTTCCTCATCTTTAACCGATCTGCTATGATTGTATCTTTAGTATGATGCAATCTCAGGGTGAGGATAATATTTTGTATCTGTTGCAATGGTTCTCTTTTCTTCAGTGAAGAGAGCAATGCTCATGTTTTCTAGAGTTTGTGTAGACATTTGATTGAGAGTAAAAATAATATAGATGTATTTAGAAGGCACATTGTTTAACAAGATGGCTTTGGCATCCTCCTTCTCCACTATAACTTTTACTTTTGCTAGTTGTTTGATGACTCCACTATAACTTTTACTTTTGCTAGTTGTTTGATAAAAGAGTTCAGATTGCTTATGTGGTTAGATATAATAACTATGAAATTGCTTATGTGGTTAGATATAATAACTATGAGAGACATACCACTGAAGCTTCACACACAACTTTGCATTCAGTAAGTTGGCTCCAAACAACTCATTCAAATTATCCTAGATTTCCTTGAATGACTTTTTCAAATCAGTTGTGTATTCACTACGTTGGCTCCAAACAACTTATTCAAATTATCCTAGATTTCCTTGGATAACTTTTCCAAATCTAATGTGACTAATGGCAGTTCCTTGGATAATTTGATCTATATGATGTGACTTTGAATATGAGACGGCAAGAATGATAATGGTTTTGGCTTTATCCTCACTACTCTGCCTTTCCTGTAATTTATTGAGATATGTAAGTGATTGTTCATTGCCTTTTACTATTCCCATGATTTTTCAGGTGTGCAATTTGAATTTATAATATCTTTCTAATGGCCGTTCCATGAAAACAGTCTTTAAATCCCTTTGAACAATCTACAAATAAATACTTGTATGACGATTTATGTACGCTTCGTTGTTGTCTGAATACGATGGTTGCCCATCAGTTGACGTTGAATACTTTATTACGCTAAACTCTTTTTGTACAACGGTGGCTGTAAGTTCGATGGCAGCTTTTACGGTGACTACGTTTTACTTGATGGCTTAATGGCATCTGGTTGGCGACTGCATAATTGGCATCGACGACTCTTTTACTTGGCAGCTCTTGCCAAATGGCAAACTTTCTTTCAAATGCTTGGTAGTGCGGCTTCATGATTTTGATGAACAACAACTACCCTTTGATCGCCTCTCTTTGATTCGCAGGGCCCTTTTTGTCTTATTTGATACGATAGCTATAAAACACTAAGGTACCTCATCAAGTCGTGATGACGGCTTCTTTGGTAGCGAACAGATATGGCGGCTAGAACGGGAAAGACTATGGCAACTAGAATAGATTGGCATCATAACAACTCTGTATTGCTGGAAATTCTGGCCCTCAGGTTCACCTTCGCTTTGATACCATGATACATAAACAAACACACTCTGCATTTATTATTTTGAGATTCACCTCTCTTATAAAGAGTTTGAGAGGTTTGATTGGTGTAAAACCCTAAAAGCTAATAGTAATCGGAAATCTAACTTTTATAGCCTAAGTCACTAAGGTGACTTTATTACACAAATATGCCTTATATTGTAACAATTATGAGCTAATGATTTCCCCTCTAATGCATAAATATACATCATTTCCAAGTCTTTAATCTGAAACTCACGCTTCGATGAAGGTCCCTCTAAAAAACCCTTAAATCTAGATGTTGAAAACTCATAAAATCTACAAAATCCCATTGTGTAAACATGAGAGTTGGAGTCCCTGTCAATGTTCACTGATGTGAACTCCAAGATGAGAGAAGACTATGAGAAGTGAATGAGTTGCAAGTCGTCCACTTCCATGAAAATGTTTGCCAAGCCAATCATATGCCAAGAAAAATACAAGAGAATCTAGTTGTACTCTACCAGGGTTGAAGACCATCCAGGCGAACAAGATGTCCACAAAATGGCTCTCACAAATTAAACAAAAATAAAGTCAATCAACATCCCAATTTCGAATCCATAATTTTGAATTAATTTCCATAATTTCCATGTTGAGAAAAAGTGCAAACAATCCATGCATGTTGCACAAAATATGATGAGTGGTAGAAAATTCAAAATACAACTCTTTGTTGCTTTCTTTCTTTCTTTGTCTTTGTTTGTCATATATAAAGTTTCTTCCTCTTTCTTCTTTTTAATCGTCAATTCTAAAAAACCCGAATAGACTTTGAAACTAGAAGTCTAACAACCATCATCAATATCTTCCCCCTATCCATTGAAAGATGAGAAGTTTTGGGTTTTCTTGTGTGTTATGTTTAACCAATCCTTTCATTTCAACAAGTGGTTTTTTGTTGACCACTAACCATTCATTTCAACATCAACGTGCCCCCCTAAAGGTGGAAGAGATTATTGTCTTAGAATGGAGTCATCAAATTAATCTTCAACCCAAAAAGACATTCAAAATCATCATCTAGATCGTTTGAAAAAACTGGGTGAAAATATTGAAAGTCATTTGTTGTTGCAACCTTTTCCATCAAATGTCTTTAATGTCTTTGAACTTAATGGTAAGCCTTGTGCAAAATCTTGGCTTGTGGAATCCATCACCAAGAGTTCATTCAACCATAGTGAACATGTTTGGGATCCTTCTCCTTTTGACATTTGTTTGAAAGATGATTTGTCTTCCACAACAATGAAGATAAGGATGAAGATCAAAATGTTTGTCTCCATATGACCAACTCAATGACAATGTTGGCACTTATAAGGAGTTTCACCACTTTTCTTATCAACAACTTGTGAATAGTGGAATCATGCCCCTTCAAATCTTCGACAAGTAATCCAACACTAACACAATGAATTGGTTTGTAGTCAGAAATATGAAAGGTGATGCCATTTTCATATTGTAGAACGCATAAGGTATTTACCTAACCCAATAGGTCCTTGGGCAGACCCCGCACTAGCTCCAAGACGTTGGTCTCTAACTAGTAAAGTAAACGCTTGAGCTTGAGAAGCTTCTGGGCCAGTGGGCCCATAAAAATCACCGGGATAAGCTGTATTGTTGACTCAAGATTGTTTGGAAGAACAAGGAGAACAAGATCGAGTAAAGATTATACAGAGATGACTCTTCCCACAGTTTGAGAATTGTTTATGAAATATTGTTCTTTCCCTGTTTGTTTTCTTTCATACATTCATGAATGTTTTCTTTTGTAGCTACACAGGAAAAACTTTCAAATTCGTAATCACATTCACCTCTTTGAGCATCATTCTATGCTCAACCATCTTCTTTGTGTGGTTCAACTTTATCAAAACTTGCTTACATCAATTGTGAATGATTTTATCTCATAACTAGTTAAGAAATAATCAATCGTATATTTATTTCATCAACATCAACCACTTGTATTAGGTCATTGATGTCACAAGAAGCATCAACTATCAAGTTGATGTGTTTCATGTTTTCAATTTGTATGTTGAAGTTGTCATGCTCTTTTTCACTAAATTTATGTTTGAGTGATTCCATCGATTGATATTTCGTATCCGTTTGCTAGTTAAGATTAATAACCCAATCATTTAAAATTGCTAGTTCGTCTAGTTCATTTTTATTTTATGTGCTTGACACCTCAAATTTTGATATAACATATTTTATTTATCAATTTAGCCATCATTAACACATTTAGTTTCTATAACTATTCAATGTCATGTAAAGAGCCATGTAAATGTTCTTGAAGATATTAAATATTTAGATTGACATTTTGCCATTGTTTTTTTCTCCTTTGCTCATGTTTTAAAAAGTCATTGTCTCACACTTGCTTGTAGATTCTTGTTTTTGTCATAATAATTTTAGGTTGTAAGTACAATTGATCATGCCCCACTTGCATGTGATTACAAGGGTTTTACCTCAAAGACATTGAAATACATGGCTTTGATGCATTTAAGTTGATTTTGAACAACTCACTTGACCTTACTATAATGTGAAAAAGAATGATTTCCTTATTCAATTTAAGGCAAGTCTTGATTACAATTTTTCAATTTATTTTTTAATAAAATAACTCCCTAATTGAATTTGAAGGGATTCTTCCAACTTCGCCCACAATTTATGTTATGTTTACTTAATGACTTAAAAACTCATCAAATTGCATCATATACTCAAATGGCTCACACTTGACATATCATAGTCATAGATTCAAATGGCTCACACTTGACATATCATAGTCACTCAACAACTTAAGGACTAAGATGGAGTTACAACCTTCAACTTTAGGATTCCATTTAAACTTGACTCAAAAGACTTCCAAGACTTTGTAGACTTACAAAATAACTATTCCAAGTGTCTCATTTATATAAAATAATTTGTGCTTATTTGTTCACAAGAAAATTATCCTTTGACATGATTGTTGATTTAGGATGTTGCTTTATATCAATTGCCTTCTTTGCAAATGCATATTTTAGTTTGTCTTTCCAAATAATTTGTGCTTATTTGTCTACAAGAAAATTATCCTTTAACATGATTATTGATTTAGAATGTTGCTTTATATCAATTGCCTTCTTTGTAGACACATGTTTTAGTGTATCTATCCAAAATATGCAATATAATAAAAATGTAACAAGACTATCATAAGGCACTAATAGTCACCATAACACACACAATTCCTTATACCTTCTTATTCAATTTTGGATTAGATCTAAAACAATATCTAAAAATATCTTATTTTTATTATCACTATCCTATCTTCTAAAATGTACAATCTCCGCCTCTCTTTTTATAATTTTGTTTTTACAATTTGTAACGAAGAGATAAGATGACCTAATGCCAATTACAAATACAATCTCTTTTATGTGAGTTTTACAACTTTGTGCACTAATTCCTCATAATTTAAAACAAGGGAAGTTTCTATCAAAATTTTAAATAACTTATATCTCCATCATGAATTTTGAACCTATAACTTCTTATTGCAAGTATCAAAACTTTGCCAATTGAATGAAATGATTACAAATAATATAATTTTCTAAGGTATTTTTCGGATAATCCACAGTTGGTGTCATTTTTGTCATCGACGTTTTGAATCCGAATCGAGATTCATCATCAGGACTAATTGTCAAATCAAAGCTTGCTGATCTTTAGTCAATTAATAGTTTAGATGCAGGACAATTTTTAGAATTTAACCAAGTATATTTTCCGGATAATCCACAATTGGTGTCATTTTTGTCATCGACATTTCGAATCCGAATTGGGATTCATCATCAGGACTAATCGTCAAATGAAATCTTGATGATCTTTAGTCAATTAATAGTTTAAATGCAGGATAGTTTTTAGAATTTAACCAAGTTATTTTTCGGATAATCTATAGTTGGTGTGATTTTTGTCATCGACGTTTCGAATCCAAATCAGGATTCATCATCAGGACTAATCGTCAAATGAAAGCTTGTTGATATTTAGTCAATTAATAGTTTAGATGCAAGACAATTTTTAGAATTTAACAATACCAAGTGAAACTGTATGCCACAAATTTCATCCCAATTAAGTTTCGTTTTGAAACATAGTATCATCATTTAAAGATTAAAAAAATATTTTTTCAAAGAATTCACTTGCATCTTTCATGCAAAAATTTAGCCATGAAAGGAAAAACCAAGAAACCCCATTTGATAAATTGGTGATGTTATCCTACAACATGCTTCAAAGTTGGCTAAAATCGTTTGTACGACCTATAAACCCTCCATGATTTTTTTTTTTGACTATATCTTTCTGTAAGACATTAAATTTTCACTAGTAAAATTTTAACAATCAATGCATAACTTTAGAAATGGAACACAATCAATGCATAAATTTAGAAATGGAACAAAACTTAATTCCTTTTACCCTAGGCATCCTCTTTGCAAGTGTTACATTTGAAAATGATTACTTCTAAAGAGGGGAAAATGTGTTTCTTACTCTCTACATACATTTTTCACTTTGTGTCTTTTTCAATGAATTGTTTTCTTCTATGCTTGATTTTTCCTCATAATTTTTAAAGGGCTTTCATCCACCTCTGAAAGAGATTTCCAAAGCTATTTATTGTAGTGTTATCATGAATTTAAAAACTACAAATACATTTTGATGCTTCTTTGAATATTTTCAAATTCATTGATTGTAATCACTAAAAATAGATAGATAATGAGAAAAAAAACTTGTTTGTTTACCAACATGGTCTCAAAAAATAGATTTCTTCTTTAGCTTTCATGGTTGTGCCTCTTTCGTTTTCTTTGAATTATTAATATCTCATGTAAATCATGTTTTGAGAATACACACACATAATGAGTTATAAAAAGAAAAAGCATAAGGATTTATAAAACATTGCTTGCATTAACTATTTGATTTTCCTAGGTATGTATATGGTGTCTGTAGATCCACTCTCTGTGTAGATTATGTGCTTTAGTTGCTATTATTTTACCACAGTGCACTCATGCCCTTTGAAAGGATCACCACCATAGATTCTTTGTCATCTCATGCTCAACTTAGCACCTTATCACCATTGGTATGGTGTGTAGATCCACTCTCTATGTAGATTGTGTGCTCTAGTTGCTATTCTTTTACCACAATGCACTCATTCCAATTCAATGGATCACCACCATAGATTCTCTTCATCCTCTCATGCTCACCTTAGCACCATTGGTATGGTGTGTGTAGATCCACTCTTTGTGTAGATTGTGTGCTCTAGTTTTTATTCTTTTACCATAGTGCACTCATTCCCCTTCAATGGATTACCACCATTTATTCTCTTCACCATNTCCTCTCATGCTCACCTTAGCACCATTGGTATGGTGTGTGTAGATCCACTCTTTGTGTAGATTGTGTGCTCTAGTTTTTATTCTTTTACCATAGTGCACTCATTCCCCTTCAATGGATTACCACCATTTATTCTCTTCACCATATTATGCTCAAATTAGTGCCTTATCACCATTGGTATGTGTGTATTTCCACTCTCTATGTAGATTGTGTGCTCCATTTCCTATTATTTTACCACAATGCACTCACGCCCCTTCAATGAATTACCACCACATATTCTCTTTGTAATCTTATGTTAAAATTATCACCTTAACACCATTGGTATTTGAGTGGCCACCTTCTATCAACTCAAATTTAGAACGTCTCATGAATCACTACCATGGTAACTCAAATTTTAAGCCTCCCATGGATCAGTAGCATGGTGTTACTATGCCCTTAAGACTAAAGAGCTATAATACCAATTTAAAGAATATAAGAAATACAATTTATTTAAAGAGAGACAAGAAAATTTGTATTCACGCCAATGATACAAATATATCGTAGATGGGTGTAACCAAATGAGCTACATTTGCTCTCATATCGACACCTCATCAAGAGATAAGATTAGGAGGATGCAAAATAAGATCCAATCCACACTTGGGATTAAAGAAATATATCATATCATGTAAAATACGTAAACCACAACACACTCATTCCCCTTTAATGGATCACCACCATAGTAAAAGCAACTATCACACAAGTATAAAAATCCTCTAGCTCCACATGGACTAGGGTTCCTTGGCTTGCTCCATCAAAAAATCCCATTTTTATTTATTTATCTATTTTAAGAGAATTGAGAATTTTAAGATAGTTTTAACTCTTCATATGCAAACTTTATCTTGTGAAATACTCCCAAAGGCGTAAAGGTAATGTATTGAAATAGCATGGCATTCAAGGTAATCCAAATTTCCCATGACACTACATAGGGCAAGGATTTGTGACCCCACAATATTGAATCCTCCATTCACTATTTTAGATAGTTATCCAAAGAGATCCTTTCCCACTTTCCAATGCCACTAGAAGTTCCTAGTGAGTTTCCTTGCAAAGTGTATTTCACGAACAAAAATAAAATAAAATGCATCCTTAATAAAGTGATTTTACTGGTCAATCAATAAACCTCTCTAGGGGATTAATTCTTTTTATTAAATATATTTACTGAACATAAAACCATTCTAGTTTTAATATTAAAACGAAGAAATTAAATATCCAACTTAACTACTTTTTGTATAGTGTCGTTTCAAGTTTAACATATATAGGACCATAACAGAAAACAAATAGATTTTTGGAGTACATGCTCCCCTACTTGTAGCCAATATTATAAATTCCTCACTATATGTGGTGTGTGGGGTTTCGTTGATGGACAAAATAAAAACTATTTATATGAGGTGTCTTCTACTTCATGTAGTCGATTGAAATAAATAAATAAATAAAATCCACAAATGCTCATGAATGACCAACCTTATATTAGGATATGGTCCTTCCTCATAAGTGACCCGCTAAATCTCTACATCACAACCTCCATGAGCATGGCCTCATGAAGGAGGTTTCCTTTGGGTTGACCCTTTAACATCACTTTAAGGGTGAATCCACCTAAATAAAGTTAAAGTTGCTTACCACTCTTTTACGATGAATCCCCAAACAAAGTCAAGCATGTTAACTAGGGTCAATCATGCTAACCACTCTTGAAGGGAAAATCTAATTTAGATTTTAGTTCCAATCCAATTTCCAATTATGGACAACATGTTAAAATTACAAAAATTAAGATACAAATCTCCACGATGAAAAGTTGTTATTACTCTTTATACCATTACAATATGACAATGTTGTTATTATCGCTATCTAACATTAGAACCCAAAGACGTAAGAATAAGAAAAGCTTAAGGACATGAAAGGCCATGCGACAAGTGTCTCATGAAGAATTGATGACAAATAATATTGAGCATGCAAAACATGACAAACAACGAATGCATTGGAGTGGGCATGCAACTAGGTTGACTTGCTAGAGTCGTAAATTTTTGACAATAACTCGATATTATGTAGAAAGCTTGAATTGAGCTTTAAAACATGAAGAGGTAAAAAGTTAAAAAAATATTTAAAAAAAAACAAATAAAGGGTTCAAAGATGCAAAACCCAAAAACAATGCAAAATTAAAAAATGTTGCAAAACATGAAAAAACACA
>ML873824.1:0-14694 GCA_009831015.1 Picea engelmannii | reverse complement strand
TATTTGGGTCTTTGGTTTCCCTGCAAACCCACCAATAGAATCCAATTTAATGTGAAAAAAGGTTTTGAAAAGAGAAGTGTTCATACAAGTCTAAGAAATGAACCATTCCTTTTGTAAAAAGAATTGTTTCAAAAGTGATTCAAGAAGGATGAGTTATTTTCCTTAGAATATCAAGAATATAGATCAAAGCCAACCTTTATCATTCTACAAGTGGATGATCTCTTGGAAAGACTAGCTCAATTTTATGAAGACAAAGAATGGTTTAGAATGGACACCTTACCTGGAGTAGGAGTATAGGAACATCCAAAGAGTGGATACCAAGGCCATCAATCATGAAACAATAATATAACAGATGTCATGGGATGAGTTGATTCTTTAGGTGTATCATATGCAGACCTCTCAGGGTACATTATTTTGGAGACATAAGACAAAGGATAAGAAAGGATAGTTCCTCAATGGGTTCTTTTGTTATAAGGACTATGAGGTCATAATGATAGACAATATGGAACAAGAAATAGTGAGTGTTTATAATGATGTGAACCAATATATAGAAGAATACAACAAGAAAACAAAGGTCAATGAAGACATGATTTCTAAATGGGAAATGGACAAAGAACATGTATGGGATATATGGAAATGAAACCTTCATAGATGAGGCATGAGAAATAAGTTAGGTAAATTGAGGAGAAGATGGTTGATGCAAGAGCATCGCTCCAAGCCAACTATGCGCCATCCAGCCAGCACATCAGGCGCGCATTCAATGGGAGGAGAGAGGCACAACCCTCTCGTTTTTCAAATTTGAAAATGTATTAAATGTTCGTAAGGCTGGTAGAGCCGAGATTTTCCTTTGAGCATGTTGTAGTTAGAGTCACCTTAATGGATGACATGTTGATGGGGATCTAGATCCGATTCGGATTAGATGGCCCATTCATTGTAAATCATTGTAATTAATGAGAGTTGGTGAGGATGGAGGGAAGAGCTCAAGGAGCCTCTCTTTTTAAAAATATATTCTTTGTATCTAGTAGTTAGTTTTAGAAGGGGAGAAGAGAGCTGAGACTCTGTTGTGGTCTGAGATTGAACACTATGTAATTAGGAATTCTTGATAAATACAAACAGAGAAGTTTTTCCTGCATGTCGTTGTCCACATGTTTATGAGTTCATGAATGAATGTCTTTATGCGTTGATGATATGTTGTAGATGTATGTTAGATATGAATTTGCAGGGATAGATAGAATTTACTGTTTATGAGATATTTGATTCCAGGTTTGGGTCCTTTGAGGCTTCATGCAAGAGGTTGCATGATAGAATACTGCGGGTTTTGTAAGCCTGTGCAAGGAGTGCACTTCTGAATTCTGTGAATTCATACAAAGACGTGCCAGGAGGGCGCACCAACTGAATTCACTGACTCAAGGATAATCCTCAAGGCTGTTGAATACCTTGGAGGTAAGACTGTGCAAAAGAGAGCACAGGATAGACCAGAATCATTGAGGGATTCTGTAGAAGCTCTGCTAGGAGGGCATTGAGCAGGTGCATAGAAGGCACAAAGAAGACAAAATTTCTAAGAATTCTGTAAGGATCTTCCAATAGGGCATTGAGTGAATGCATAGGATGTATTAGGAGAAGAACTCTATTTCAAGTTCGGCAAGAAGACAAAATCACAGAGGATTCTGGAAAACTCTGCCAGGAGGGAATTGAGTTGGTGTAGGTGTGCACAGAAATAACTCTTGCTTGAGTTCAGAAAGGAGAAGAAGTGTCAGGTGGAAGACCTTCATAGGGTTACTGAACACCCTACAGGCTCAACAAGGAGTGCTTGAGTAGGAAGTTGCCAGAGGGCATTTCCATCCTTTCAAGGAGAGAAAGGGGCAGAGACCTTATAGGCCTGAGCAATTGAAGCTCAAGAGGATAAACACCTGTGCAAGGAGTGCACCAAGCCAACACCTGACTAAAGTGTTGACAAACAAATAGTCATCTGAAGGCTCGTCAGGCAGCAAGAGTGGGAGAGAGAGAGGACTTATTCTAAAGTCATGAATCTTAGGACAGATAACACCTTTGTGTGCAGAGACTCTACAAAGAGTGCAGAAGTCGAGAAACCTTTCAAGGTTTCAGAGAGGAATAATCTCAGGAGGAAAAGTACCTTTGTGCAGAGAGCCATAACTGCAAGGAATCACAGAAGTCGAGACAACCTTTGGTGGGCAAGAGTTTGAAAAGGTCAGGAGGGACAACGTCCTTAGAATACAGGCGGGAGCCGAGAATACAAGATTCACAATAGAAGCAAAGGTTGAGACCTTTGAAGCATTGAAGTCTTCCAAGTTCAGAAAGAAGAAGAAGCTCAGGAGGGATCACAACTGTCATTAGATTAGCTGGAGAGGACGATATCTGGACTGACAATATCTGGACTGTTGAATCTATGTCCAGGCAAACAGGGGGAGAGTGCGCAGGAGAAAGAGATATGCGTCGTCAGATCTAGGCACATGGATCGATAGACATCATATCCAGGAGAAGCTGCAAAAGGTTTAACCCTCGTATGTGAAGAGGGGAACGAAAGGCCTATTTCGACATTTAGGCTACCAGGAGATACAAAGGGAAAGAGTCAGGACTCTTGACCCACGAAATCCCGAAAATACTAGGGCCATCCATCGTTGAGAGGACACGTGGAAAAAATCCAGAATCCATTAGGGTTTCAGATACCAGGAGTTCAAGGAGAAGCATTCGTGATATAAAAAGTCCCAACTCACAAAATCCCGAAAGCACCATGATCGTCCACAGGAGGACACGTGGCGAGCGATCAAGGTTTCAGGGAAATCCCTGAAAGGAGATTTTGGCATTTTGGCTACCGGGAGATATCAAGGGCAAGAGTCGGGACTCTTGACCCACGAAATATTGAAAAAATGTAAGTCATCGAATCAGGGGAGGCTCACAGCCATTGATGTCCCTTTGGAGTGGAATTTCGACATTTCGGGGTTCATTATTTCAGTATTCTGGAACCTGGGAGTTCGAAGGGTCAAGAACTTTTGCAGTTGGAATTGAAAAATCCCAAAACGCGAAAATCCGAAAGCATTCAGAGGAATAGCATCGGGTCACGGGACAGGGTCACATGGACAGGATCCAAGTGGGGAGCTTGTCACTCGCTAGCCCTTTCGGGGTTCGACATTTCAGAGTTTCAGGGTTCGGCATTTCGAAAATCCCAATGACAAGGAGCCGAGGCACTTTGAGTTGAAAACCCCCGAAGTTGCGAAACGCGATGTATCTTTGGAGTGGGGTTGCGGTCACACATTTCGGCATTTTGGGGTTTGGATTTTTGGTACTTTTGATGACAAGGAGTCGGGGATCTTGGTGTTGAAAACCCCGAAGTCGCGAAACCCAAAATCCCTTTTTTGGAAAAGTTCATGGTCATATCTGGTGGTCGTGTGGAGGTGAAGACTCATGCATGGTGCATGTTTGTGCAGGTGGGGTTTTCGGAAAAGGACCTGTGGCTCAAATTCATGGGGTTCCGATGACGACCTGAAAGAACTAATTCAGTTCTGTGGATTCAAAGGAGAACGATCCTGTGTGGATCTCATCCTGAGGGCAAGGGGGTCTACATCAAGTGTGGTATCAAATCTTGATTTTATCTGTATATTTTAGGCAGAAGGATCTAGAGGAAAAGGAGTACTCTGATACACGTCAGTGTGGTATTAGAGCCACTTTGTATCTGTAGACTGTAGGCAGAGGGAGGCAGAAGGAAAAGAAAAGGCTGGGAGCACTCACGGTTGCAGAGTGACAACAAAAAATTTTCTAGGAGGGTAGAAAGGAATAGGAAGATGGCTACTGAAGTCCAGGGGCATGGTCATAGGGAAGAACACAAGTAGAAAAAAAATCTAGAGATGGATCTCAAACTCGTTGAGGTGAGGGAAATAATAGAGTAGCTTGCATTGCAAATGCAACAGGATGAAAAATCACGATGGGTGTATGAATGGCCCATGAAAACAAAGGTGAAGTGGCCAGTCAAGGAATTGTTGGCCAAAAGACAACGAAGATTGTTGAAGGAATGGCTGAGGTATGCTGAAAGCCTCAGGGATGAATAGGAGATGGTTCATGTCTGTGAACCAGAGACTGGGAAGAATCTCAGTGATGATGAGGAGAAGAGATCGCTGGAGGATCTCGTGAACTGCCAGGAAGGCTGAAATGAAAGTTCATATTGCTATATGGGAAATGAGATGGTATCATTGGATGATCTCAAATATTTCCAGGAGGGCAGGGATGAATTTTTTGATTTCCAGGTGGGAAATGAAATGAGATCATTGGAGTATATCATAGACTGTCAGGAGGACAATAGTGGAAATTCATATTTCCAGGAGGGAAATTGTATGAGATTAGTTGAAGATCTCATAGACGGCCAAGTGGGCAGGACGGAAATCCCATATTGCCAAGTGGGCAAGGGAGAGCAGATGAGACTGTCTGAAAGTCTCATGAAATCAGGGATGAGTTCAAGTTAGCAAGGAGTGATGATGAAGATGGGATCGATTGATCTCGTAAAATGCCAGGTGGGAAAAAGTGAACTTTCGAGTTTCCAGGTGGGCAAGGGGAAAGAGATGAGACTATCTGAAAGTCTCATGAACTCAGAGGAGAGTTTAGATCAGCAAGGAGTGCTGACAGGAGAGAATCAAAAGAGAATTCTGATCATTGGAGGGATAGAGGTGTTCCTACCATGCAACCTAGTTGAGGCTATATCATGTGTTGTGGATGGAACAATAACAAGAGGACAGCCAACATAAAATGTCATGGAGGAAGAAGTGGAGAAGACACTGATGTTTTACAAAGGAGAAAAGGATGAGCGTTCAACAGAATGGCTCAAAATTTTTAGACAGGAAGCTGAAACAGAGATGACTACAACATTGAAGCCTGCAGTAGAAGAAGAAGAAAACAACATGGATTTTGTTGATCTGTGTGAAGAATTGGAAGCCCTGGAGAGAAGGGTGATGGTGCAAATCTTGCACATCCAATAGGCTAAATTGGAAGAAGGTAGTGGAGCATACCAGCCTAGGGAGAAGATGGAAGAAGATGAAAGTATGCCAGTAGAAGAAATGGCAACAGTAGAACTTACACAGGAAGAAGTTGAGCAACAGTTTAGTGAGGAGACTACAGAGATAGATTCTACAACAAAGTGGCCACTGAGTGCCACAAAGGGAAATAAAGACAGCATGGGAGATCAAGAAAATCTGCCCATTAAGGAGACATAAGTGCAACACAGAAGACTGCATACAAAGAGCCAGCCACTGGAGCAACTGGACGAGGTAACTAAATAAATTAGAAGGCTGATGTTGAGTTTAGTAGAAGAGACTACCAGCAACAAAAAGCTAAAAAACAAGGAACCTGCAAGAGCAGCAGAGAATAAGGAGCAACAACAGCAACAACAACATAGCTAGAGAGGATCAGATGAACAGCTCCAAAGAACTGTTTGGGATCCAGGTGGATTTCGACAGCCATGCTGGGAAGCTCATGAGAAGGAGCTCATGAGCAGGAGCTCATGAATTTTTCACAGCAGAAGAGTATGATGCAGGAGCATTGCTCCAAGCCAGCTAGCACATCAAGTGTGCATTCAATGGGAGGAGAGAGGCACAACCCTCTCATTTTTCAAATTTGAAAATGTATTAAATGTTTGTAAGGCTGGCAGAGATGAACTATGCCTTTGAGCATGTTGTAGTTAGAGTCGCCTTAATGGCTGACATGTTGATGGGGATCTAGATCTGATTCAGATTAGATGGCCCATTCATTGTAATTAATGAGAGTTGGTGACGATGGAGGGAAGAGATAGAGGAGCCCCTCTTTGTAAAAAGATCTTCTTTGTATCTAGTAGTTAGTTTTATAAGGGGAGAAGAGAGCCAAGACTTTGTTGTGGCCTGAGATCGAACACATTGTAATCAGGCATTCTTGATAAATACAAACAGAGCAGTTTTTCCTGCATGTCGTTGTCCACATGTTTATGAGTTCATGAATGAATGTCTTTATGCATTGATGATATGTTGTAGATATATGTTAGATATGCATTTGCAGGGATCGACATAATTTACTATCTGTGAGTTCTTTGATTCTAGGTTTGGGTTCTTTGAGGCTTCATGCAAGAGGTTGCATGATAGAATACTACGGGTTCTGTAAGCCTATGCAAGGAGTGCACTTATGAATTCTGTGGATTTAGACAAAGACGTGCTAGGAGGGCGCACTTGATAAAGTCACTCACTCTAGGAGAATCCTTAAGGTTGTTGAATACCTTAGAGGTAAGACTGTGTAGAAGAGAGCACGGGACAGACTAGAATCATTGAGGGATTCTGTAGAAGCTCTGCTAGGAGGGCATTGAGCAAGTGCATAGAAGGCATAGTGAAGACAAAATTTCTGAGAATTATGTAAGGCTTTGCCAAGAGGGAATTGAGTGAATGCACAGGATGCATTAGGAGAAAAACTCTATTTAGAGTTTGGCAAGAAGATAGAATCACTGAGGATTCTGGAAAACTCTGCCATGAGGGCATTGAGTTGGTGCAGGTGTGCACAGAAATAACTCTTGTTTGAGTTTAGAAAGGAGAAGAAGTGTCAGGAGGAAGACCTTCACAGGGTTACTGAACACCCTGTAGGCTCAACAAGGAGTGCTTGAGTAGGAAGTTGCCAGAGGGAATTTCCATCCATTCAAGGAGAGAAAGGGGCAGAGACCTTAGAGGCCTAAGCAATTGAAGCTCAGGAGGATAAAGACTTGTGCAAGGAGTGCACCAGGCCAACACCTGAGTAAAGTGTTGACAAAAAGACAATCGTCTGAAGGCTCGCCAGGCAGTAGGAGTGGGAGCGAGAGAGGACTTATTCTAAAGTCCTAAAGCTCATGAGATATAGCACCTTTGTTTGCAGAGACTCTGCAAAGAGTGTAGAAGTCGAGAAACCTTTCAAGGTTTCAGAGAGGACTAATATTAGGAGGAAAAGTGCCTTTGCACATAGAGCCATAGCTGCAAGGAATCACAGAAGTCGAGACACCCTTTGGTGGGTAAGATTTTGAAAATATCAGGAGGGACAACGTCCTTAGAATATAGGTGGGAGCTAAGGATACATGCTTCATAGCAAGAGCAAAGGCCGAGACCTTTGAAGCGTTGAAGTCTTCCAATTTCAGGAAGAAGCGCAAGCTCAGGAGGGAGCACAACTATTGTTAGATCAGCTGGAGAGGATGAGATCTGGACTGTTGAATCTACGTCTAGGCAAGAAGGGGGAGAGTGCACAGGAGAAAGAGATCTAGGCCGTCAGATTTGGGCGCTTGGACCAATAGCCATCGGATCTAGGAGAAGTTGCACAAGGTTTAACCCTCGTATGTGAAGAGGGGAACGAAAGGCTTATTTTAGCATTTCGTCTACCGAGAGATACAAAGGGAAAGAGTCGGGACTCTTGACCCATGAAATCCTGAAAAGATCAAGGTTGTCCATCGTTGAGAGGACATGTGGTAGAAATATGGAAGCCATCAGAGTTTCAGATATTGAGAGTTCAAGGAGAAGGAGTCGTGAGACAAAAAGTCTCGACTCATGAAATCCCAAAATCATTGTGACCATCCACAGGAGGACACGTGGTGAGCGGTCAAGGTTTCGGGGAAATCCCCGAAAGGAGATTTCGGCATTTCGGCTACCATGAGATATCAAGGGAAAGAGTCGGGACTCTTGACCCACGAAATCCTGAAAGAATGTAAGCCGTCAGATCAGGGGAGGCTCATAGTCATTGATTTCCCTTTGGAGTGGAATTTTGGCATTTCGGGGTTCGGTATTTCGACATTCTGGGACCTGGGAGTTCGAAGGGTCAAGAACTGTTGCAGACAGAATCGCAAAATCCTAAAACGTGAAAATATGAAAGCATTTGGAGGAATAACATTGGGTCATGGGACAGGGTCATGTGGAAAAGATCCAAGCGGGGAGCTTGTCACTCGCTAGCCCTTTTGGGGTTCGATATTTTGGAGTTTTGGGGTTTGATAATTCGAAAATCCCGAGGACAAGGAGCTGGGGCACTTTGAGTTGAAAACCCCCGAAGTCACGAAATGCAACGTATATTTGGAGTGGGTTTGTGGTCACACATTTCAAAATTTCGGGGTTCAACCTTTTGGTACTTCTGATGACAAGGAGCCGGGGATCTTGGTGTTGAAAACCCCGAAGTCACAAAACCCAAAATTCCTTTTTTGGAAAAGGTCATGGTTATATCTGGTGGCTGTGTGGAGGTGAAGAATCATGCCTGGTGCATATTTGCGTAGGTGGGATTTTTGGAAAAGGACCTATGGATCGAATTCGTGGGGTTCCAATGAGGACCTGAAATAACTAATTCGGTTCTGCGGATTCGAAGGAGAACGATCCTATGCGGAACTCAGCCCAAGGGCAAGGGGGTCTGCATCAAGTGTGGTATCAGAGCTTGATTTTATCTGTATATTTCAGGGAGACGGAGCTAGAGGAAAAGGAGTAGTCTGATACACGTCAGTGTGGTATCAGAGCCACTTTTTGTCTGTAGACTGCAGACAGAGGGTGACAGAAGGAAAAGAAAAGGCTGGGAGCACTCATGGTTGCAGAGTGATAGCAACAAATTTACCAGGAGGGAAAACATGAAAAGGAATATGGCTACTGAAGGCCAGAGGCGTGGTCATAGGGAAGACCGCAAGAAGAAAAAAAATCTAGAGATGGATATGGAACTCGCTGAGGTGAGAGAAAGAATAGAGCAGCTTGCATTGCAAATGCAACAGGATGAAAAATCACGATTGGTGTATGAATGGCCCATGAAAACAAAGGTGAAGTGGCCAGTCAATAAATTGTTGGCCAAAATACAGTGGAGACTGTTGAAGGAATGACTGAGGCATGCTAAAATCCTTAGGGATGAAGAGGAGATGGTTCATGTCTGTGAACTAGAGACTGGGAAGAATCTCAGTGATGATGAGGAGAAGAGATCGTTGGAGGATCTCGTGAACTGCCAGGAAGGTAGAAATGAAAGTTCAGATTTCCATATGGGCAATGAGATGGTATCAATAGGCGATCTCAGAGATTACCAGGAGGGCAGGGATGAATTTTCCAATTTCCAGGTGGGAAATGAAATGAGATCATTGGAGGATCTCATAGACTATCAGGAGGACAGCAGTGGAAATACATATTTCTAGGAGGGAAATGGTATGAGATTAGTTGAAGATATCATAGATTGCCAGGTGGGCAGGGCAAAATTCCGATATTGCCAAGTGGGAAAGGGAGAGCAGATGAGACTGTCTAAAAGTATCATGAACTCAGGGATGAGTTTGGGTTAGAAAGGAGTGCTAATGAAGATGGGATTGATTGATATCATAAACTTCTAGGTGGGCAGAAGTGAACTTTCGAGTTGCCAAGTGGGAAAGGGGAAAGAGATGAGACTATCTGAAAGTCTCATGAACTCATAGGAGAGTTCATATTAGCAAGGAGTGTTGATAGGAGAGAATCAAAAGAGAATTATGATCATTGGAGGGATAGAGGTGTTCCTACCAAGCAACCCAGTTGAGTCCAGAGCATGTGTTGCGGATGCAGAAATAGAAAGAGGCCAACAGAAACTGTCATGGAGGAAGAAGTGGAGCAGACACTAATGTTTTCCAAAGGAGAAAAGGATGAGCGTTCAACATAATGACTCAAAATTTTCAGCTAGGAAGCTGAAACAGAGATGACTACAGCACTGAAGCCAGCAGCAGAAGAAGAAGAAAACAACATGGATTTTGTTGATTTGTGTGAAGAATTGGAAGCCCTGGAGAGAAGGGTGATGGTGCAAAGCTTGCACATCCAACAGGCTAAATTGGAAGAAGGTAGTGGAGCATACCAGCCTGGGGAGAAGCTGGAAGAAGTTGAATGTATGCCAGTAGAAGAAATGGCAGCAGCATAATTGCTACAGGAAGAGGCTGAGAAGCATTTCAGTGAGGAGAATGAAGAGCTAGAGTCTACAGTAGAGTGGCCACTCAGTGCCACAAAGGGAAATAAATATAGCACAAGAGATCAAGCAAATCTACCCATTGAGGAGCTAGAAGTGCAACAGAGAAGACTGCATACAAAGAGCCAGCCACTGGAGCAGCTAAATGAGGTAACTAAAGAAATCAGAAGGCTGATGTTGAGTTTAGCAGTAGAGACTGCCAGCAACGGGAAGTTGGACAACAAGGAACCTGCAAGAGCATCAGGGAAGAAGGAGCAGCAGCAGCAACAACAACAACAACATAGCTGGAGAGGAGCAGATGAACAACTCCAAAGAACTGTTTGGGATCTAGGTGGATTTCGATAGCCATGCTGGGAAGCTCATGAGAAGGAGCTCATGATTTTTTCACAGCAGAGGAGTATGATGCAGGAGCATCGCTCCAAGCGAGTTACGTGCCAGCCAACCAGCACATCAGGATCACATTCAATGGGAGGAGAGAGGCACAACCCTCTCGTTTTTCAAATTTGAAAATGTATTAAATGTTTGTAAGGTTGGTGGAGCTGAGCCGTGCCTTTGACCATGTTGTAGTTAGAGTAGCCTTAATGGCTGACATGTTGATGGGGATCTAGATCCGATTTGGATTAGATGGCCCATTCATTGTAATTCATCGTAATTAATGAGAGTTGGTGAGGATGGAGGGAAGAGCTCGAGGAGCCCCTCTTTGTAAAAATATCTTCTTTGTATCTAGTAGTTATTTTTATAAGGGGAGAAGAGAGCCGAGACTCTATTGCGATCCGAGATCGAACACATTGTAATCAGGCATTCTTGATAAATACAAACATAGCAATTTTTCCTGCATGTCGTTGTCCACATGTTTATGAGTTCATGAATGAAAGTATTTATGCGTTGACGATATGATGTAGATGTATGTTAGATATGCATTTGCAGGGATAGATAGAATTTACTGTCTGTGAGTTCTTTGATTCTAGGTTTGGGTTCTTTGAGGATTCATGCAAGAGGCTGCATGACATAATATTGTGGGTTCTGTAAGCTTGTGCAAGGAGTGCACTTCTGAATTCTACGGATTCAGACAAAGACGTGCCAGGAGCGCACACCAGCTGAAGTCACTGAATCAAGGAGAATCCTCAAGGTTTTAATACCTTGGAGGTAAGATTGTGCATAAGAGAGCATAGGACAGACCAGAATCATTGAGGGATTCTATAGAAGCTCTTATAGGAGGGAATTGAGCAGGTGCATAGAAGGCACAAAGAAGACATAATTTCTGAGAATTTTGTGAGGCTCTGCGAAGAGGGCATTGAGCGAATGCACAGGATTCTGGAAAACTCTACCAGGAGGGAATTGATTTGGTGTAGGTGTGCACAGAAAGAACTCTTGTTTGAGTTCAGAAAGGAGAAGAAGTGTCAGGAGGAAGACCTTCACAGGGTTACTGAACACCCTGTAGGCTTAGCAAGGAGTGCTTGAGTAGGAAGTTGCCAGAGAGAATTTCCATCCTTTCAAGGAGAGAAAGGGGTAGATACCTTAGAGGCATGAGCAATTGAAGCTCAAGAGGATAAAGACTTGTGTAAGGAGTGCACCAGGCCAACACCTGAGTAAAGTGTTGAAAAACAGACAGTCATCTGAAGGCTCGTCAGGCAGCAGGAGTGGGAGTGAGAGAGGACTTATTCTAAAGTCCCGAAGCTCAGGACATATAGCACCTTTGTGTGCAGAGACTCTGTAAAGAGTGCATAAGTCGAGAAACCTTTCAAGGTTTCAGAGAGGACTAAGATCAGGAGGAAAAGTGCCTTTGCGCACAGAGCCATAGCTGCAAGGAATCACAGAAATCGAGACACCCTTTTGTGGGTAGGAGTTTGAAAATATCAGGAGGGACAGTGTCCTTAGAATACACGCGAGAGTTGAGGATACAGGCTTCACAGCAGGAGCAAAGGTTGATACCTTTGAAGTGTTGAAGTCTTCCAAGTTTAGGAATAAGTGCAAGCTCAGGAGGGAGCACAATTGTCGTTATATCAGCTGGAGAGGACGAGATCTGGACCGTTGAATCTACATCCAGGCAAGAAGGGGGAGAGTGCACAGGAGAAAGATATCTGGGCCGTCATATCTGGGCACATGGACCGATAGCCATCGGATCCAGGAGAAGTTGCACGGGGTTTAACCCTCATATGTGAAGAGGGGAATGAAAGGCCTATTTTGGCATTTCGGCTACCGGGAGATACAGAGGGAAAGAGTCGGGACTCTTGACCCACAAAATCCCAAAAAGATCAAGGTCATCCATCGTTGAGAGGACACGTGGCAGAAATCCGGAAGCCATCGGGGTTTCGAATACCAAGAGTTCAAGGAGAATGAGTCGTGAGACAAAAAGTCCCAACTCATGAAATCCTGAAATTATCGTGATCGTTTGCAGGAGGACACATGGCGAGCGGTCAAGGTTTCAGGGAAATCCCCGAAAGGAGATTTCATCATTTCGGCTACCGGGAGATATCAAGGGCAAGACTCGGGACTCTTGACCCATGAATTCCTGAAAGAACGTAAGTCGTCGGATTAGGGGAGGCTCACAATCATTGATCTCCCTTTGGAGTGGAATTTTGGCATTTCGAGGTTCGGTATTTTGGCATTCCGGGATCTGAGAGTTCGAAGGGTCAAGAACTGTTGCAGCGGGAATCATGAAATCCTGAAATGTGAAAATCTGAAAGCATTCAGAGGAATATCATCGGGTCACGAGATAGGGTCACTTGGAGAGGATCAAAGCGGGGAGCTTATCACTCGCCAGCCCTTTCAGGGTTCAACATTTCATATTTTTGGGGTTCGGCATTTCAAAAATCCCGAGGACAAGTAGTCGGGGCACTTTGAGTTGAAAACCCCCGAAGTCACGAAACATGACGTATCTTTGGAGTGGGGCTGCAGTCACACATTTTGGCATTTCAAGGTTTGGCTTTTCGATACTTCTGATGACAAGGAGCCAGGGATATTGGTGATGAAAACCCTGAAGTCACGAAACTCGAAATCCCTTTTTCGGAAAAGGTCGTGGTCATATATGGTGGCCATGTGGAGGTGAAGACTCACGCCTAGTGCATGTTTGTGCAGGTGGGGTTTTCATAAAAGGACCCGTGGATCGAATTCGTGGGGTTCTGATGAGGACCCGAAAGAACTAATTTGGTTCTGTGGATTCGAAGGAGAATTATCCTGTGTGGATCTCGACCCGAGGGCAAGGGGGTCTGCATCAATGGTGTAAAGGGACGAAAAATGACAAGCATGAGTCGTGGGTCAGAAAACAAAAGTACATGAAAGTTTTTCCAATCCTATACAAAGTCAAGGAAATGGGAATGAGGACCCCCATAAGTGAAATAAGATTAACATATATACCAAAGGAAAATGAGATAAAACTAAGAGAGTGGATGAAGGAGAAAAAGGACAAAACAATGAAGGTCTCTTCAACTTGTCCTTTTATAAAGAAGCAACTAATAAACAAGACAATGAATGCACAACTCTGATAAACATAACATATGAGAATACCATATGGAATAACCCCAACATTCTTATGGAGAAGAGAAAGAGAGAAGGGACTACAAGGTAGAAGGAATCAATGAAATGAGGGAAAATCAAAGATAGAAGAAGGTAGGAGAGAAAATGAAAGAATAGAAAGGTAGAAATCAATGAAAGGAAGAAATATTTGAGAAAAACATAAATGTAGTAGAAGAGTAGATCAAAAAGTGGGACAAGATGAGAGAGGATGAGAATCAATCACATGAGAAGACTATAGAAGCAAATAGGCAAACAAAGGAAATAAGGCAAAGAAAGAGGTCAAGCCAAAGGTGGATCTAAGAGGAGAAGACAAAAAAAGGAGTAGGAGGATAAAGACAAATTTGTAGATGAATATGTTCCTAGTGAATATGATAAGGAAAAATATGCATAGGTAATGATTATATTCAAACATAATAGAGGACATGAAATTATAGATACTAAGGACATAGAAGAGACCTTGTTGCAACTAGGAATTGTACAACAAGTGGTAGATCGAACTAGTAAATGTTGTAAATTTATAATTAAAAGAGATCGGAAACCATTGATTGCAATACAACAAGAAAAAACATGGAACATGAATGTAGAGGATGTTTTACAAACAAAGTTTAAATCACAAAAGGTCCAAGATAAACCACAAACACTATTGGAATTTTATTAAAGAAATAAAGTTTTGATCATGCAAATAATTTTTCTTAGGATAGGGGACAATCCTAGATGGCTAATGACATCTTAGGATGATGGCTTCAATGAGATAGGGACTCAAGGAGAAATTTCCTTGCCCTGTCAAAAGGGTCTCATAACATCACGACTATACAATGTGGTGGGTATATTTCTTATAAGAAGTTCATGGTTTTGTAAAAAGGGAAACACACAATAATATAAATCCACCCTAATTACTTCTTGAGGGAAAAATAAGGGGACTATGATACCACAATAGGGGAAGAGGAAAGGAGATTTTTGGTTGATTTAGCCTTATCATTGTCCTTGGGGTACTATCTTTTCTTGCCTATGTATCCTTACAACGTTCCCATCAATATTTGACTTTTGGGTTGGTCTAAGTAAAAGTCTCATATGTGTCATATCCTAAGGATGAGAGAGGGGTCTCATGCAAGAAAATGTTTTTCATTGTCTTTCCCATGTAGGATGGTTGGAGAGAATCCATGCTTAGAATTTCCATAATAGTTGAGACAATTCTTTAGACCTAGAGCCCAATTATTGTTCCTTCTTAGAGGCCTTGAGAGCCAACTATGATGCATAAAACCT
>WSFP011457583.1:0-19183 GCA_009831015.1 Picea engelmannii | reverse complement strand
AGGTTACACTTTGTTTAGTGTCGGAAGAATGGCCCAGGGTGGGGAATAGTCCAGGACAGTCATTCCTTAGGGCAGACTCATTCCCTCCAGGTTACACTTTGTTTAGTGTCGGAGGAATGGCCCAGGTTAAGGAATGGTCCAAACATTTCTCGAGGGCAGACTCATTCTCTCCAGGTTACACTTTGTTTAGTGTCGAAAGAATGGCCCAGGGTGGGAAATGGTCCAGGTTCAGAGATCAGAAACAATCCTTCTTCCTTGGTTGAGAAGAATGAGGGCATACATTCTTTCAAACCTCACAGATGTGAGTGAAAGATTGGCCTAGAAGATTATTATTGATATTCTATATTGAGGGCAGACACTCTTTCAGACCTCACAGATGTGAGTGAACGATTGGCCCAGATGATTATTATTGATGATCTATACTGAGGACATACATTCTTTCAGACCTCACAGACGTGAGTGAAAGATTGGTCCAGATGATTCAGTTCTTGTCATAACATTGTTTCCATGCAGATTGCTATCATATATTTGTTATGAAGAATGAATGACAGTAGATATGCTACTGTTTGTGATTGTGTTTCACAAGTCTAAGTAGTTGTGTACTACTGGAATAGACACAGGTGTGTTCAATTAATTGATATTGTCCCAGTTGTCATAGGAGATTATCCAGTCGAATAATAATGGCAGGTGCTCGTGGTGCTACCAGTTGAATGGTCTGTTGTGCTCAAGACCATACCTCCCTAGCTAGGAGGGAGTGTTAATATTATGGTAGATTCGGGAGGTATGAACCTCTATTGTGACCTATGACGAGACTAGAATCCTCCGGAAGGAAGCAAAGAATTAAAGGAAACCCTAGACAAGTTGTCGGCTGAACAAATATATTTAAATTGAATTTATTGATGCCCAGAAGGAGAAGTCGGCCCCAGTTAGACTGGCCAGTCCACTATAAATACAGGGCGCCAGTTTCATTATTTCACATTTCAACAGTTGCAGTGAGAGCTAAATCTGTGCAGGCAGTTGCAGGTAGCAGTAGTTTTGTGCGCAAGTCTTCTAGGAGAGTTGGAAAGTGGTGTGCTAGCTTCTGGGTGGGATCATCTGTTCAGTTTAGTTTCTATTCTCTTGCTTGGTGAATTTAGCCTCTCTTGGCTAATGATTGTAGCCAGGATTCTCTTCTCGGTCAAGGTCAAGGTGCTCGGAGGGTGGCTTCGACCTGTGGTTGGGTGACGAGGGTATCATCAATGGTTAAACAAGCACAATCCTCTATATTCTAACAAGCGCCTCATTTGTTCACTCACTCACTTGATCATCAGAGCACAAGTTTGGAGCTGCAGTTGGAGAAGAAGAGAGAGAGAGAGGAACACTACTTGGGAGAGGACTTTCTGTATTGTTTGGTTTATTCTCTTGGCATTGTATTGGCTATCTATATTAAGGAAGTTTTTGTTGGGTTTACTCCCCCATGAGGGTTTCCCAGGATAAATGATGGGTCTCTTGTGATTGTGTATTTCTCAGTGATCCTATCTATGCTATGGTTATCTAGAAAATTGAAAAGAAACCTAAGAATAGATTAAACCTTAACATGGTATCAGAGCTAAGATGAAGAGAACATCTTTCACAAAAAGAAGAAAAACGTCACTGTTGTCGTACATGAAAATTAGGGATTTTTATTGATTAAGGTTTTCAGCCTCACTGTCATCTAGAAAAGTGCGCCCTAGCCTAAGGAACTCTTTGGCACCTTTAGCGCACCTTTTAAGTGGGTAGATATCCCGGAAAGTCAAACCCTAGTTTTCATCGGTACCAGAAAACTAGAAGCACCAGAAAACCAGAAGCACCAGAAGTACCAGAAAACCAGAAGCACCAGTCCAGAAATCCGCTGGTCAAGTTTGAGGGGGTAAAATTTGGATTTCAGAAATTTGACTGCACCATCTTACTTGCCTCAGCTCAATGCATCTATCCCCTGGATCAGAATTTCAAAACTTGAAGTTTGAAAAATTAGGGTTTCCTCATAAAACCCTAAGTTGCAGTTGCATTCTCAAAATCAGTTGCAATAGCATTTGCAGTTGCAGTATTCGTTGAAGTATCAACCATAGTACCAGTTGTAATCACCCTTGAAGTTTTTAAGAGTTGGTGATCATTACCGCTGCTACCAGATGGTGCCACTACCTACAAATGCCATCAGAGGTATGTACTCACACATGTTTAAACGATTAATCTTTAAAGGGTATTTGTAGGAGAAGGGATCCCTTGCCATAGATCCGGAAGGATCTCAAGGTCCAACACATTCAAAAGAATAATTCAACTCAGGTTTGATTATTTTTATATGCATATATTTGTTATGACATTATTTTGATCAGTGTTGCATGTTGAAGCTATGACCATCATATGAACCTTTGGTCAAAATATTAGATGGATTAAAGTAGAGATCATAGAGTTTATTCTCTAACCCAACCTTCTGTCAAGAGAGCATATTTTCCTAGTACAAAAGAAAGGTTGAAGAAAGCACTTGTCATATTGAGTAAAGGAGACTTGGAAGAAAAGCAACACACACTCATTCTCGAGGGTAAAACTCTAGGTGCCAGGTTTGATTAATTAACTTGATAAGATTCAAAGTTGCACATGACAAAGTTGATAGCTACCCCTTTACAAGTAAACACTATAGTTGAGGTGGAAGTCTTTGAAAAGTATTATGCTTGGTAGCATGTGAGCATATTGAGATAAATGCTTAATGTAATCATTTACCATATACAACTAACATTTCCTCTAGGAGAAACTTCTTATGTTGATTCCAGGTTACCTTGGGTGAATGTGTGATCACAACACTGGAAGAGTGTTGATCTCATTTCGTATTGTATTCCTTAGTTTTGATCCTTGTTTCAGATAGGTCACAAGTGATATCTCTAAAGGAGCTATTGTGATGATTATTTGTGATATTGTTTTATATACTATCATCAAAAGAGTATTATTCTTGCTTGTTGTTTTGTTGACCTTGTTTTAGGTCACAGGTGATAACCCTGAGGAAGCTATAGTGAAGGTTGTTGAAGGCAACATATTATATGAGACATGAAGAAGACTATGTACATGACCATATACACTCATGTACCAAAGAAGATGAAGAAGAGACTATCTTTTGAGATTCAGAGTATCTCATATGAAGATTGATTGTAAGGAGAAGAAGGCTCCAAAGATGACCAAACATTAGAGCAAAGAACTCATAGTAGACTTATTCAAAGGATAATGAATCCACTTTGATAGGAAGAAGAACTCGTTTGAAGCATGACTCATTCCTTCATATTTAAACTTGATATTCAACACCAAGTATACCCTGTAAGAGATGATGAAGTCCTTGTAGACTCAGAAGAAATCGAGAGTAAGCCTGATCTCAGAAAGGATCAGATGAAGAGACAACTTCTAGGACTGGGAGACAGATGACATGAGAATATTAGATCGTAGCTTCAAAAAATTCTAGGAGATATGAAATCTCCTGGGAAGATTCCCTTGGTTCAGTAACAAAGAAGGAAGCCAGTAAAAAAGACTAGGATATGTATTCTTCTGTGAGACTAGAAGAGAAGTCAGTATTGACTTCCAATATTGATCTATACAGATCAAACATGTTGCACATGTACAAAGCCTGATGTGTGTCTAGAATATTCTCCCAGCAAAAGGGAGAAGACTATGACGAGACACTTGTTGAAGAAATAGTTCCAGTATTTATGAAGACAACCAGAACAACCATTAATCATATATAGTATGAGATGCAGGGGGAGAAATCCCCATATTTAAAATTGAGTGGCAGTTTTTGCAGTACATTAGTTGGGTCATGACTATGATAAAAGATAGTGTTAACTCCATGAAAGAAGAAGAGATATCTTCAGTATCAGTTATTGAGCCATTCTCAGTTTCAGATGAAGTTGTTTCCATGATGAAGTACAGGAATTACTCCCAGATTTCAACAGTCACAGTGAGAATTGCGCAACTATTCTCAGCTTTAGAGAAGGTGTAGGTGTAGAGTCCCAATTCCAAAAGGAATAGTTGCAGAAAGAGGAGAGGACATACTTTCAAGCAGTGAGACAAATAATGCTTTGCATAGAGCACATAGAGCTAGCACATGATTGTGCATATTAAGTTGCAACTGAGCAATTGTACCAGATTGGTACAATGTAATGGGAAACTTTGATTTGAAGATTGGATATAGAAAGACTCATGTCTTCCAGTATAAGGAATCTTTGTACATGTTGAAGCAAGCTCCTAGAGCTTGGTATGGAAGAATTGACAGTTTCCTGACGAGCTTGGACTTTACCAAGAGTAAAGTTGAGTCTAAACTTTAGGTCAAGGTTATGAATGATAAGCCAATGATGTTACTACTATATGTATATGATGTATTCTTGACAAGATGAAGAAAATCTCATCACAAATTGTAGAAGAATCTCGCCACAGAGTTTGATGGAAGACCTAAATGCATTATATCTTAGGTCTCGAAGTTTGGCAGAGCACAGAAAAGATCTTCCTTAACCAAGGGAAGTATGCAGTTAAAATTGAAAAGGGTTGACATATTGAAATGCAAATCCATGTACACACCCATGGAAACAAAGTTGAATCTCCTGGTAGATACCTCATCAGAATTGGTTGATGCTACTCTATACATAATATTATTGGTTCAATGATGTATTTGATGAATACCAGACTAGATATATGTTTTGACTTGAGTCAGTATCTGGTAGAACCCAGATGTGTTCATATTGTGGCTGCAAAACATATGATGAGATACCTTAAGGGTATGTTGGATTTTGGTCTCTATTATACTAGAGATCATGACTTCAGACTGAGTGGTTACATCGATTCAGATTGAGCTGGAAGTGTTTCTGATAGAAAGAGAACTTTAGGATGTTGTTTCAGTTTGAGGTCAACCATGATCTCATGGCAGAGTAGGAAGCAATTCAACATTGCTCTGAGCACGGCAAAAGCGGAATACATTGTTGCATGTTCCTCCAGCTGTGAAGCCATATGGCTTTAGATGTTGTTGACCAATCTATTTGATCTGGAGATGGAAGCCACCATGATTCTATGTGATAACCAAGTTGCATAAAAATGATAGAGAACCATGTGTTCCATGATGATTCAAAGCACATAGAGATCCAATATCACTTTACCCATGATATGATGTAGAGAAGAGCTATAAAACTCCAATATGTTGAAATGGATGAATAGGTTGCAAATGTGTTAACCAGTCCTCTGTCTTGTGTAAAGTTTGATAACTTTCGAGACAAGCTTGGTATAGTCCGAAAGGACCTCCCTAGAAAGGGGGAGTAGTGTTGATGATACTATGGTATCCTGATTAGTAGTGGTAGCTCCATTAGGATTTTTATAATCCTAGGGAATCTTATGATTCCTGGGCAGATCTTGAAGGTCTAGTAAGGACGGTCTATCAGAGTACCACGTGATAGCTCCGTTAGGATTTTATATCCTAGGGAATCTTACAATTCCTGGGCAGCTCCTTAGGGACTTTCAGAGTACCAAAAAATGATGATGTGCCAACTTAATTATTGTGATGATGTGCTACCTTAATTGCTGTGATGATGTGCCAGCTTAATTATTGTGTTGATGTGCCATCTTAATTTTTGTGATGATGTGCCATCTTAATTGATGTGATGATGTGCTAGCCTTGTGTTGTGATGATGTGACAGCTTCGTGCTGTAATGATGTATTTCCAGCTTCGTGTTGTGATGCCAGCCTCGTGCTGAAGACTCTCAACCCAGTGCTGATGTTGATGATGCTCCAGCCTTTGTGTTGTGTTGTTGTTGTTGTTGTTGATGATGATGTATTAGTGTTATACTAATCCATGTTGATGCAAATGTTTATGATGAAGATGATGTTGATGATGCCACTTCAGCTTCTTGTTGAAGATAATGTTGATGATGCCACTTCATCTTCTTGCTGAAGATGATGTTGATGATGCTACTTCAGCTTCTTGCTGAAGATGATGATGTTATTTCATCTTTACTGCTGAAGATGATCATGTTACTTTAGCCTCATGCTAAAGAAGATGATGATGTTACTTTAGCCTCATGCTAAATATATTGATGATATTACTTTAGCCTCATGCTAAAGAAGATAATGATGCTACTCCATCTCCATGCTATGAACAATGATGATGAGAAAAACTTCCGATGATTTATAGATATTCTAGTCAGTGTTCCAAGATGTTGTTGATGATGTTTCCCTCTCTCTCGCCTGATGTTGTTGTAGAATACCCTTCTTGTTAAGAGGGAGTGTTGAAATATTGTAACTGCAAAGAGTATTCTATTTATGATTGATGTATTATTCATTAGATCAATCCCCTTTTGTGGATTGATCATGTCGGGTATTGTAAATGACCAAATCCCCTTTTGCGGATTGGTCAAACCCTAATTGTAATAGGATAAATGAGAATTCGTCCCTAGAATATATTAAAGTGGTTATAACCACCCATAATAAGAAGTTGGCCCAGCCAGTGAAAAGACACCTCATTTCAGCGCCTGCCAAATTGTATAAATAATAGAGGCTAGCGCCTCATTTGTTCACTCACTCACTTGATCATCAGAGTGCAAGTTTGGAGCTGCAGTTGGAGAAGAAGAGAGAGAGAGAGAGGCACACTACTTGGGAGAGGAATTTTTGTATTGTTTTGTTTATTCTCTTGGCATTTTATTGGCTATCTATATTAAGGAAGCTTTTGTTGGTTTTTCTCCCCCATGAGGGTTTCCCAGGATAAATGATGTGTCTCTTGTGATTGTGTATTTCTCAGTGATCCTATCTATGCTATGGTTATCTAGTAAATTTAAAAGAAACCTAATAATAACTTAAACCTTAACAAAAAGAAAGGTAACAAAGGTCATACTAGCATGCCAATTCATTATGAATGGATTACCCACCCAAACAACCCTAAACATGCTCCCTTTAGGATCCTATGACCTGTTGATTAGCATGGACTGGTTGTCTTCCCATAAAACCAAGTTGGATTGTTACAATAAAACTTTGGAGTGTGAAGATGAAGAAGGGAGAAAAATAACCCTACAAGGAATCAAAATCCTATCTCAGTGAGACAAATATCAACCCTTCAAGTGAAGAAGTATTATAGAAAATGATGTCCTTTGTATGTAATACAAGTGTTGAAATTTGTTGAGAAAAATAAACCAAGCCTATAGGATCATCCCATATTAAGAGAGTATAAAGATGTGTTTCTAGAAGAGGTACTAGGTCTACCTCCAAGAAGAGATATCGACTTTTCAATATAACTTGTACTAGGAGCGGTGCCAATATCTAGAGCACCCTATAGAATGAGTACACCAGAGCTCGTTGAGCTCAAACTACAGCTAAAGGAGATGTTGGACAAAGACTACATTCAACCTAATGTGTCTCCATGGGGAGCGCTAACCTTGTTTGTGAAAAATAAGGATGGAACACTCAGGTTGTGCATAGACTATAGACAACTCAATAAGATGACCATTAAGAATAAGTATCACTTGCCAATGATTGATGACTTGTTTGACCAATTAAGGGGTATTACAATTTTCTCCAAGATTGACTTGAGGTCTAGATACGATCAAGTCCGAATTAAGGATGAAGACATCCACAAAACAACCTTTAGGACAAGATATAGGTACTATGAATTTGTGGTGGTGCCATTTGGGCTTACCAATGCACCAACCACTTTTATGTGCTTAATGAATAATGTACTCAGTGACTTCTTGGATAGGTTTGTGTTGGTTTTCATTGATTATATCCTAATCTATTCTAAGAGTATGGAAGAGCATGAAGAACATCTCAAGTTAGTGTTTCAAGTGCTAAGAGAACATCAACTCTATGCTAAGTTTAGTAAGTGTGACTTTTTCCAAAAACAAGTCCATTACTTAGGCCATGTTATTTTTGAAGGAGTGGCAGTTGATCCTGACAAGATCAAATCCATTATGGATTGGCCTACCTCAAAAGATGTATCTGATATCAGATATTTTATTGGCCTAGCAGGATACTATAGAAGGTTCATAAAGGGATTTTCCAAGATCAGTTTCCCAATCACCTCCCTTCAGAAAAAGGGAGTTAAATTCATTTGGACATCAGAATGTGAACAGAGATTTCAACAGCTGAAATACCTTCTAACCAATGCACATGTGCTGAAGATTACAGACCCAAAAAATGACTTCCTTGTGTGCATAGATGCCTGCAAGGAAGGGCTCGGAAGAGTCCTTAGGCAAGGACATGTGATTTGATACGAATCCAGAAAATTGAATGAACATGAAATCAATTATGTGACCCATGATTTGGAATTGAATGCCATAGTACATGCTTTAAAAATGTGGAGGCATTACCTCCTAGGTAGAATATTTGTTCTTATGAAATACCATAGTGGGTTGAGATATTTGTTTGATCAACCAAAACTCAATGCTAAACAAGCTATATGGATGGCTCTCCTTAGTGAGTTTGATTTTGAAATCAAACATATCAAAGGAAAAGAAAATAGGGTGGATGATGCCCTTAGTAGAAGTATGAAAGTGATTCACTTGGCAGTTGTAAGAACCTGTGAATCATACGTCAAGGAGAAAGTCAAAAGTTCACAAGAAACATATGCATTTTTCAAGACTGTGAAATCATACTTAGAGCAAGAGCCCATAGGTCTGAAGTATGAGGGTTATCAATTGCTAAATGATGGCCTGCTAACTTACAAAGGTAGGTTGTATATTCCAAATTATGGTGACTTGAAGAGGTTCATAATGGATGAACTACACAAACTATCATATACCGGTCATCATGGTTATCAGAAAATGATCACAACCACTAGGAAACTATTTTATTGGCCTAGATTGAAAAAGGGCATAGTTGATTACTTAGTTAAATGTATAGAATGTCAACAGGTTCAGGTAGAGCACCGATATCTAGAGGGGATGTTGCAGCCCCTACCAATCCCATAATAGAAATGGGAAACCATCTCCATGGATTTCATCGCAGGGTTACCAAAATCAACCAAACATAATGATGCCATTATGGTAGTTGTGGGTGAACTAAGCAAGGTTGCTCACTTTATTCCCGTCAAATCAAATTTCAAGGCAATAGATATTGCCAGTATTTTCATGAAAGAAATATTTAGACTGCATGGCATGCATAAGGAAATCATTTCCAACAGAAATACAAAATTTACTTCAAACTTTTGGAAATCTCTGTTCGCTGGTTTTGAAACTAAATTGCTATTTAGTACAACCTATCACCCTCAAACTGATGGGAAGACAAAGAGGGTAAACCAAGTGTTAGAGGACATGTTAAGGATGCATTTAATGCATCATCCGAAGAAGTGGGAAGACTACCTACCACTGGTAGAGTTTGGTTATAACAATGGCTATCAAGAGTCATTAAAGATGAGCCCTTTTGAGGATCTCTATGGTAGACAATGCAATATCCAATCAACTGGAATAACCCAATAGACAGAATTACAATCGGGATAGATATGCTAAAGGAAATGGAACAACAAGTAGTTCAGATAAAACAAAATCTAAAAATAGCTTAATATAGACAAAAGAACTATGTAGACAGAAAAATGACTCCTAGATATTTCAAAGCAGGAGATCATTTGTATCTCCGAATTAGGCCCCAAAAACGTTCCTTGAGAATAGGAGCTTGTCATCAAGAAGTGTATGCTTGGTATGATTTCGAGGATGATTGTGATGATTGGTATATAGATAGTTGTCATTTTTGGGATGAAAACCACTTCCATATTCTATTTGATGACTCTACTTCCCCTTAGGTAGAGAACTTCCTCAAGAGTAAACACGATCATTCTCTATATATTCTTCTTCAGTTTTATTATTCTCTAGTTGCAGTGAATGCATTTTTTGTTGGTTCTAAATATTTTCTATCCACATGACTAGTGTTAATATTTAGAGCATCATTTTCAATTGGTTCCTAAGTTCCAATATCTTCAGTGTGGAGTTTACATGAGCACTTGGACATGGGACCCAAGTTCACAGTGGCAATTCAACTACTTCAACATAGTGACTCACATTTATACATGGGACTTTGGTTCTCTAGTCTTCTTCAACATTATGGTCCACAATTATCCATGGGACCCTGTTATATTTTCCATCCTCATAAAAAGCGTCGAGGACAACACTTTCATAAGGGGGATGGAATGTTAGGTAGATAGAGAGGTAGTGGAGGTCATCCAATTTAAGGTGGACTAGGCCTACTATATTATTAAATAAGGCCCACTATGGTAGTTAGATATAATAAATGGGTAGTTAGATATAATAAATGTAAGATGACTTCTTAGAAGGTTCTGTTTCTAGAATATTCCTCCTCTAGAATGTTCTTAGGTGATGGTAGCACTATATAAAGGGGTTCAAGCAATGTAATGGGATATGAAGAGAACTATTGTATTTGGAGTTGAATTTCAATAGGACGAATCCCCCTCGAAGAGGCAAGTGAACAGGAGAGGATCCCTTCCATAATAGGATCCATTGTATGGTGTTTCCCTACCTCAAGGGTTTTGATATAATAAAGTGTGGTTTTCATATATTCTTTTTGGATCTATTCTGGTGTATTTTGTATTCATGTATTTGGTATTTAAAAAAAAGGGACCAGATGGTACCCGAGTTCACAAATATTTTTCATACCTTACACACCAAGTTGGGTATCAAAGACTTCGAATGACATCTGGTACTCAAGTATCACGATAGTCTGCATATATACATCCAAACAAAAATGGAATTTTTGGACATCTCAGCATTGGGCGCAACTTATCGATATGCTGTTGAAATTGACCAGAAATTTAAATAGAAGAAGCGAGAGTTTGGATCAGTGAATTCCTCATAGTAGAAGAAGGAAAAAGGTGGCCCCAACTCACTGAACAAAGGAAAGATCAATGATGGACCCCTTTATTACAACCAATCCAAGCCACAAACAAATAAGGGTAATGAGAAGATGAATAAATACACTGGAAAGTGGCGTGAATTCCATAAAATCCCATAGCATAACATCGATGAATGTCACTTGAATATATCATTGGTGTTCAAGCTGAAAGACTCAGAGTCAGAGGCAGGTTCTGAATCTGAATCAGATCCAGAAAAGGGGAAGTGGATCATTGATGTAGAACCCAGTGCCACTATCGCTACTACTAAGGTCCATCCAAGTGAACCAGAAGAACCAGAGGAAGGTGAACACCTTTTCTACTCATAGATGTGGGTGAAGGGTGTTATGATGCATTTCATTGTCGATACCACAAGTCAAAATAACATGATCTCAACATAGGTCATCAAGTGGTTGGACCTGCCAACAACACCACACCCATAGCCCTACACCATCAGGTGGTTCTGCTAAGGGAGATATCTCTGCGTCAGCCAACGATGTCGCCTTCCTTACAACATCAAACCCTTCAAGGATGAGGCATTGTGTGATATTGTCCCCCTTGAAGTTTGTGATGTTAGTTTAGGCCAACCATAGTGGAAATGACATATTTTATATGATTTTAGACCTCACAGTGTTATTATTACGTTGGGTAGACAATTGTACATGATACCATAGATAGCTCCGCCTACCACCATTTATTTGATCTCTGCTAAGAAATGCAGGAATGTCATTTCCCAGAACAAAAAATTTGTCTTCTTCATGATTCTCTCTCAAAGTGAAAAGAAGGTCACCACCACATCCATGGCTTCTACATAGGACCTCTCCATGCAGCAAAAGTAGGTGAACAAGTTCGTGGAAGAATAAAAATAAATATTCTCCTCACCCACCGGGGAAGAAACATTGCTTCTTCTCATCCCCAGTACTCTCCTTACTTGATCTGCAACAACCTTTCGAGATTGAGACCAATGCTTCAGACTATGTTGTGGGCATAGTTCTCACTCAACATGGTCATCCATCGTCGTATCATAGTGAGACACTATCAAATTTCGTCCATAAGTACCCCACCTATGACAAATAAATGTATTCCATTGTATAAGCCTTCCACCAATGGAAGAATTGCATTCTCAGTAAGGAGACAATCATCCACGTTGATCACAAGCCTATGCAGTTCATACAGACACAAGGAAAATTACAGAATGATCACCATAAAAAATGGTCCACATACTTGAAAAAATTCCATATCAACAAAAAATGTAAGATAGGGAGCACCGATCTTGTTGTTGGCTACCTCAGTCAACCCTCAGTGTCTTCCCTCACTACGATGCTCCACTCATATGGACATGAGGCCTTCGAGTGGCCCTAACTCTACAATAATGATCCTAACTTTGTTTCCATGTACCAATTGTTGGGCATAGGTGTGACTGTCACTGACTTTCACCTTCAAATGGACTATTATGTCATCTAGACCACCTCTGTGTTCCTTCAAGCGAGTGTGCGGGAATAATTTGGGAAGCTCACTACATTCGGTTGGCATGACATTTTGGCATGGAAAATATCGCAATAGTACTATATAAACATTTCTATTGGCCTAAACTTCGACAAGATGTCAAGAAGTATATCAGGTCCTACACTACAGGCTCCATTTCTAAACCATCCACTAATAAGCAAGGCTTGTACACCCCTCTGCTTAATTTCTAGTGGGAAAATCCCTCTATAACTATACCAGGGTTTAGAATATAGACAGAGAAAATGACCATTTAAAAGTCAACCTAGTTTCTACACTACCCCAAACATACCAAAATAAATGAACAGAAAGCACTAGAAGAGGCAGATTGGTAACAATACCTTTTATCCAATGTTTGGTGATAATCTCCTCAAGCTCTGTAGCTCCAAAGACTACAAGTCTTCTCGCAAAGATGACCTACATCCAAGACTAGGAAAACAAGGATACAAGCATGCTATTTCTATTCATGAATTAGGGTTAGATATCAAATGATATGTATAAATCAAAGAAAAGAGACAAAACATCATCATTTGGGACAGGGGAAAGAGATTGTTTTATTCATCAAACAAAGACTGAAACTTACAATCCTTTTCGACCACTGTTCCACAAACCCGGTCCCAGTTCCTCTTTACAATGCTCCAAGGGCACTATTGACGATTAAAATCGCAACGAGGTTTTGCCTGCAAAGTATTGCTAAATCCTATTATTATAAGCTAACAAGATAAATAATACCAGCAGGTGGGACCCCCTTGTAGATTGGGAGATCAGATTTGGTTCTTATTTCATGTTTATGCTACTGTTCGACACTTCTTACATGGTTGATGAAATCTTGGTTTTATTGGTGATGGATAAGGCCTACTATGTGTTGGTTCTAATTGCGAAAATTGAATGATGAATAAGGCATGCTATGTGTTTTTTCTGTTGCTCTAGGCTCAAATTTTATGTTACGATGACCTATGCTATCCATTGTTATCATTGCTATATGTTCTTGGGTCCATTACTGGGACAGCTGCACAAGAGACATGTTAGTAATAATATATAAGAGAAGTGGGAAAGAAATAAAAGCAATGTAACAAAATGCAAAAGGAAGGAACTAGACTATGCTAATATACTACTCTATATGCATTGAAATTGAAATGATCGTTGATAATCCTAGCTAACAATTTAATAGCTATGTGATTTATTGAGTTATACAAAGACATGGTTGATATGCATTATCATATAGTTGGAAATGGTAAGATATGATGTGGGTGGCACGTTTGACAAGTGATAGATGCTAATTCCAATGCATGGTTTAATTGAATGGTTAATGGATTAATGGGCTAGCGTGTACTAAGGAATTGAATGATTGGAGGGTGGAGGCAACATGCATTTACTGCACGTCACCCTTACTCCTTCCACTGGCCGCCACCCTAGTCGGGCTATTTTTCAACTGTGTTTTCTGTGGTTAGGCTCCGACTTTCAAGCAGAGGAAGAACCACTCGTCCAACTTGCGTTTTAAGGTGCTTTTGGTTACAGGTATGCCTTTTTTTCCATCCATGAATTTTCTCTGGTTATGAAATAGATATTAGATAGGAATGTATGGGTCTGTGCTTTCTTTAAGTCTAGCAACTGTGTAGATTTGTGATAATTTTCTGGAATAAATCGTTGGTGTGGTTTTCATTGCAATAATGTTTGAAGTCACAATGTTATTGATCATTATCAGTGTTAGAATCCATGAATGCCCTCTGTCATTCTTATTGGTTTTGGTTGAAGGGTTTTTATTCGATCCAAATTGGATGGCCGTCTCCATGCTTTCTTATCACCATACCCATTTGTGTGTTGTTATGGGGTTTATTGGGTTTGAAACGCCTTGTGTCACTATGCATTGTTTCACTTGGGTATGGGTTTTTCATGCTACTAAGGGTTGCGCGGTGGGTTATATTGCTTCTTCTCGACTCTGTTTCATCTCAACTTTGTTAGTTGGTTGGCTGGGAGAGCCATGAGGGTTATACCCCGCGTGTGCTAATTATTGTTACAAGGCCAAACTGGAGCCTTGCTCCTCTGTTCATAGTCTCTCTTATAACGGGAATTGACACCATGTCCGCGAAGTCAATTGTGGTATACCCTGTGTGTGCATCATTGGTCTCAGAGGTTTTCACCAGTGAGAGGAGTCAACTCTAGTCTCCCTGTGTTGGTCCACAGAGAAAACCCTTGATTTCTCAAGCCCGAGTGTTGATAGAGAGGACTGTTATGGCATGTCGGGTATACTGTTGGTTGTTATGGATTGGTGGTGTATTGTCGACATAGTTTGATTACTGGCTTGCCCCATTGATTATGTTGACAGTGGTGTTGGTTTTGGTATCTAGTCACTGCATTTGTTCTTATAATCGAATGGATAAGCTCAACATGGTTAATTGGATGATTGGTTAAATCGAATATACAGTCATTTTCTTTTACATTGTGATTATTGAATTGATAACCCAAAACTATTTTTAATTGATTAAGTCACAACATTGCTTCATGCATGATGCGTGGGTAGGTGTGGCATTCCTACAACATGATAAGTTGAGTTAATGATTGTTGTGAATGGTGTTTAAATTGTCGAATGGGACTATTTCAATCGTGGTAATCATGGCATGGCCATCCAATGGATATGTTATGGGTATTATTTTGATTGCGCCTTCAGAGAGGGTCACGAGTTTTTAAACAATATGGTTTTTGTTTATATCAGTTTGTGAGACGAGATCGGGCATACTGTTGTTGTCGCGTTGTATTGGATTGATATCCCAACATTGTGGATGTTCAGACTCGAAATAGTTAGTCATGTCATTCACATAAATGATCCCACATTTTGTTGTGTGGTCTGTGTACCCCACAGTGTTGTATGAATGGTAATGGTGATTGTTGTCTGTGTGTTTAATGGAAAGTCAAGATGTTTGCAATTAGAATATGGATCATTGTGTTTGACTGTCTATTATGTATGTTTAATGAATATCATACATCTTAACAGAGATAGGCACAGGTGCAGTGGCAGTATGGTCTCATTACAATTTGATTGTTAGATGGATTTGAGGGATAAAATCGGGCATGCTTTTATGTCTGTGTTGATGGAAGGTGGTTGATTTTGATGCTGAACAGAGTGGAAATAAGTGATTGTTTATTCATTGGGAATTGTTTTAAGATATTAAATAGATAAATGAGAAGAAACAAAGCTCCTCTATAGGTTGTTGTGGAATGCATACTGTCTTGTTTTGATGACACTGTGTTAAATATTTGATTACAAACAGTGAGCAGGTTAATGCACATAATTGATTGAATATTTTACACAGTATTTGATCATTTGATTACAATGATTATTTGGTTGGTGTTATTTCCTTTTACATAATGGTTTTATGGATTACTTAATTAAATTTATGAACAATATCCACTCTCTTTTCCTACCATTATTTCACTTTTCGCTAATTACAACCCAATCGCCTTCCCACATTCATTTTTCACTCCTTGTTCTAAAATTTAATTACAGTCAAGAAGAATTATGTATTGAAACAGTTTGAATTTGTCGTTTCTTGGTTGGATCACAGTGATATTTTCTTTGGTTTTCATTACAGTTGATTGTGTGTTGTCTTTGAGCAGTAACCATGTTTCTTTTTCCCCTCATTATATCATGTTTCGCTCAATACAAACCCCTCACATATCCCATGACCTTTTTTTCACCCCCTGCTCATTGAATATAGTTAAACAATTTATATGGATCGGATTGCATGAGTCTGATATGTTGCTAAGCTAAAGTCTATTTCATATTTTTACGAAGTTGTCATGTATGGTTGTAAAGGAATATTTTCTAATCGATCATGCATGTAGGAATGAGATTTTTCATACGAGGTATCCATGGAAAAGGCAATCGAGAGAGATGTAATTGGAACAAAGGCCCAAGAAGGCCAATATTCTCCATACACTTTGACATTGACTCACAATAATTAGGCTAGTTGTTCCAGGCCGAATTTTTTAATTGGATTGGGCAAGGAGTGGTCCAACCTAGGCCTGGAAGGCTTCCTTTCCAAGGTCCACAAGCCCCTGGTATTCTTGTGCCCCCTCATGTCTCATTGCAACCAGAGGTTCCCGAAAATGACAGATGGCAAGAGATTGTCCACCTGAAAGTCTCCCAACATCGTGGCTGGCCCAATTTGTCCTTACCTACTCCCCCGCCTATTAACCATATTGTCCAAGTTGCACCTGTCCACTCACCAGTTCAGTTTTCTCATGCTAGAAAAATGTTGAAAACCGAGGCCCATCATGCCCTTGACAAAGGAAAATCCACTATTGCCCCTTCCTCACCCTCCAATGGCTTTAATAAATCTGTGTCTTCCCAGATGCATTTGAGGGACGATTGTTCTCATGTGATCAATGAGATTAGGCCTAAAGGCTCAATGCAACCAAAGACAATTTCAGAGAAATCAAATGGTGGCAACAACAATCAAGGAAAGATTGCATATCATAGTGAGAAATATGGTTTTTGAGTTTTTATGTTATTTATTGTTGATGACAATTGACTTCAGAAGTTTTGGACAACATGTTTTCATTGGATATGTGAGTAATACATTCCTTGAAAATAATTTCAAATATCAATGAGATAAATTGTCAAATGTTAATGTGATGATGGGAGTCACAAGGAAGGGTGTTTTTCTTAATTAACTAGTTATGTTATGATTGTTAAGAGATAAAGAGAGTCACAAGGGGTCCCACCTACTAGTTATTATTTATTTATAACCCTTATTGTGATTATTACTTTCCCCCCTAACTAAAAAGTTGGTTGAGTCTTTTAGTTAAATTAACTAATGAGGTAGTTCAACTACTTCAACCATTTCTATTTTTCTTAAAGGCAAAAGGAAAGGGAGGAACAAGAGGAGGATAGAAGGATAAACATACTAAGGTTTGTTCTTTAAGTTTATGTTGAGATAGTTCAGTTTTCATTCATTCCTTAATTTATCACAAGCCTAATTATTTTTTATGATAGCAGGGTCTTATTGTAGACAACAAGATTTAGGGTTGAATTACATCAGTCAGACACTTGTTTTTCAGAGGTTTTGATCTATCTTTGATAGTATGTGTAGACTTGTTTGTTTGTGAATTAGTTTTCATTACTGACAAAGGCTATTGTGTAGAGTTGAGTGGGAAAAAATCTGTGGCAAGCTTATCCAACTTTTAGAGTTAGTTTTTTATTTTCTGTCAAAGGTCCTTTTGTATGTTCCATCAGGGATGTCTAAGTTTGACTTTGGTCCAAAGTTTCTGCATGAAATTTGGTAAAGAGAATGACTCTTTGGTGAATTGGAATGAAATAAAGGATTGTTTTATGTCTCATCTATCTTGATTGTCATTTTGGTGTCTTTACTTCTGTCTCTACATTTAATTCATCAACTATTATATTCAGAAAATCACATTAAAATAAATTTTCCATCAAACTTTTATTTGTAAAAAAAACTTTTATTTTTGAGGGCTATAAACATAGGGTGACATTCCCATCTATTTTTCTTTAGCCAAGCAAAATCTGAAAATGTTTGAGTAAGATCAATTCATATCTTTTCCTCAACATGCTCCTTCAGTAGGAATCTTCTCATAATCTACTAATCACCTCAAGGAAATGCAATGGATTGGATGGAAGAAAAGGCGTTGAAGAGGGAGTGCTGAGGCAGTAATTCACAAAAGGTAGAAAATGCTTGGGCAAGGAAGGAAGTGAAATTGGGCAAAGTTTCACTGTTATTAGGCTTGATTGTGAAATGAGACCCCAACACCTCCTTTTATATGACAAAAGGATGGTTATTCGGTTGGGGGACGGGCTATAGCAGGTGAATTGGTTGGGAAACCTCCAATAGCCTCTGAATTCCATCGAATTCCTTACAACTTTTTAATTTTTGCAACTTTTGGAAGTATATGTGGGTTGTGTATTGTGAAACAATCATATGTACACGAGTTATATAGCATGCATCACGCATATGTACACGGGTTGTAGTGGTGCAGGGCGCATACATGCTCTAAAAAATGGTTTTTTAAGTAGAGCTCCTCAATAGTGATTTGAAAAATTATGCAAGAGGGCTAATGCCATGTAGGCATGAGTAGGTAATTTTAGGACTATAACACTACTCCTGATAGGCCCTAGGAATCCATATCAATGGACTACATGTTTGGCATTCCTTCAACCAAGCAGGGAAATGGTTGTGTTTTTGTTGTTGTTGATCAATTTTCTAACATGGCCATTCTGATAGCCTGCAAGAAGAGTATCATAGTGGAGACCACTGCTAATATTTTCTTCGAGTGGCTGTGGGTACATTTTGGGATAGCATATACCATCATCTCATATCAGGATAACAGGTTCCTCAACACATTTTGGTCAAGCCTCTGGTCATTGTTGGACACCAAGCTCACCAAATCCACTTCCTTCCACCCCCAAACTGATAGCCAGACAAAGGTCATCAATCAGATGATCATTCATATATTTTGCATGAACAACTCCAAGCATCCATGCACATGGGATGAGAGTCTCCTCTATGTTAAACAAAACTACAATAGATCTCTCCATAGCTCGATCAACCACAACCCCTTTCAGGTGGGGCTGGGATTTCAACCATTGGATCCCATTGATGTCACACTACCCCTTGCGATCACACATGAAGAATATTCCCATGTTCAGTCTGAGGTTGAAAAAACCACAAAGTTTATTTAATGGATTCAACACATCCACCAACATGTCCATGACATTTTACATAAATCCAATTCTAAGTATAATTAGTGTCATGCTCAACACTGGGTGCCACACAAGTTTCAGGTGGGAGACAAGGT
>ML873820.1:13603-32808 GCA_009831015.1 Picea engelmannii | reverse complement strand
TAACTGATTATAAATGACAACAATGAGTAATGAGCAAATGTTGAATGTTAACTAAGGAGTTTTTGTGTAAGAAGGAAGTTTTGGGAAAAATATCCCCACACTCATTCACCCCCCCCTCTAAGTGTGGTAGGTGTGTCCAACACTTTAAAGTAGGGGATCACATATTCCTGAGAGTGAAGGACAACAAAAGCTCCTTGAAGTTGGGAAATTTTTCAAAGTTGGCAGCTCGATATTGTGGGCCATTTGAAATCCTAGAGAGGATTGGTCTAATAGAATACATGCTTGCATTTCCTGCATGCATGCCTATACATAATGTATTTAATGTGTCATTTCTTAAGAAGTATGTACCTAATGCTAATCATGTTATTGATTGGAATTTGATTCAGGTGGAACATGAAAGTGCTTTCAGGTGCATCTGGTGCGTATAATTGATCGAAAAAGTAAGCAGCTCTGGAATCGAGCCATAGGGATTATAAAAGTTCAGTGGACCTGGTACGGTCTTGAGGATGCAACATGGGAACATGAAGATGCTATACAGGTAGAGTACCCAGATCATTTTGAAGATTTTGAAAATCTTGTTGATATTATGTAAATGAGTTGCACTGAGGACAGTGCAAAAATTAGGGGAGGGGATTGTAATATACTAATACTCCAAGGCCAAGCCCCTGTGAAATGTAATGATGTTTGTAGGCTGTTGAGACAAGTGATTATGAGCTGGTAGGATTATGTGTTTATTAGGTCAAAGAGCCTAGTTGCTAAGGTCAGTGGGCCTGATTTTTGTATATGTAATTATGCAGATTATTAATAAAATACATCGCTGTGTGTAGACTGACCACAAAGAAAGAGTTATTGGGGACTAAGCTCCACTAGGTAGGGAAAGGAATGGGGTTGAGAGGCTAGGAAAGAGGGGCTAAGCTGAAGGGCTTAACCCGAGGGAATATTATAATGTATTTCTGAAAAGTACTAAAGTTGGGGGAAATTAAACCCAGTTATCCTAAGTCCCTTTGAGGAGAGGAAAAAAATCCAAGTGGAGAGGAGAATGCTCCTAGAGAGCCAAGTGTCACCCAGGATGCATGAAAATTTATGTGGGAAGTTCCACCTTTGTTGGGCGGAGGAACCATTTTGGCCACCTTCCGGAGGAGTTCGCTCTCGCCATTGCATCCCTCTCACAATTCTACAGGCTGACCAGTCTCACCATTTTCCTTGCTCTCTCTCAACATTCTGATCAGTCTGGCCATTTATTTTCCCACGAGTTCATCCTCAACATGTTGGCCATCCCTTTTGCATTCCATGCATGAAGTGAACAAGTACAGAGCCAGAGTCATTTCCGCCATTGTGAACCTTTGTAAATTGTTGAGTCGTCCCCTTGCCTTACCTGATTTTGGTGGTTTTGGATTGGAGAGGCGGGTTTCCAGGCCCGTAGTTGAAGAAGTAGGTTGTTAGTCTTGTAAGAAACTCTCTCAAGGTGAGAGAGTTTGATGGGAAGTGATTTCTCTTGGAGGGACTCCAGTACCAGCTACAAAGCTCTGAGAATTCCTGATCCGTTCTGTTGCAGAAGCCCTGGAAGGGAAGTGGAGCAACCGATGGACTGTGGAACATTGAAGGTGCATATTCCCGGGGTGGGACAAGCATGTGGGGAATGAGAGTCCATGAGAAATGGGTGTAAATAGGCTCCTTGGCGAGAATCCTTCCAGTCCATAGTGCAGTTCTCGTAGCCTCAGCTTAGGCATAGGATTCCTTTTTCCTCGGTGGAGTTTAGTCCAAACTCGGTGGTGACCCACTGCTAAGCGTGATGAGAAACGTGGTCTAAGGCTGGGAGGTTCATGGAAGGTGTGCAAGCAGTTGGTGGTCATCTATTGAAAGATAAGTACCAAATCTTTGTTGATTGTATGTGGTGTGATTGTACATGTTTTATAACTTGATGAGTAATGCCTAGATATATCATATATGTTGTATGTGTAGGCTTACTATTAATTCCACATTAATTTGTGTATGGTTAGAATATGTCATTTGTATTCATATACTGTCAGAATGTTTTAATGTTATTTACACATGAATAAGTAGCATGAAAAAAATGTCGTAACTGTTAATTGTGTTAGATATGCATGCATATAAATTTACAAAATGGTATCAGAGCTAAGAGAGACGTCCTGTAGTGACGTTGCCCAACCTGTTGGTGGTTGGGGACGTCACAAAATGGTATCAGAGCTAAGAGAGACGTCCCGACGTGATGTTTCTTGGTCTGTTGATGGCTAGGGACGTTACACACATGGTGTATTATTTGTTGGATATTATGTGCCTACCTCATCAATATCTCAAGATGCATTAGTATTGGAAACCAACAGACCTTTCCATACATATCTACTGCAAGGTTCTCTCAGAGCACAAATATAGGGCGAAGTATCACAATATATGTGAAGAATTTTTGGTACCTATTTACAAACTCATCTTCAGTGCACCGACTCCTTGTATGAATGATAAAGTGTTTGAAATAATCTCTAATATTGAAGAATAGTACCTTATGGATCATAGAACTTATATCCCGGTATGCAGAGCCATCAAAGCTCCACATTTTCTCCCAAGATTTGTGCCTGACAGATTAGTGCTTCAAGAAATCACATATCAAACTGTGATATATGGAATCAAGGCAGTGTTATATCATGATAAGAATGTTATCTTCCCCCCACTACCACTTTGGGTTAGATCTTATTCATTCATGAGAATCAAACAGGCCCAAGCAAAAGTGGACACACTCATTCCATTCTTCTTTGTAGAAGAAAGGTTCCAAAGACACAACCCAAAGAAAGTGGTCAAGGAACATTGCAATAAGTACAAATTCCCATGGGAATACACTTCGACCAAATGGGAGGAAGAGGAATTTTACTACGATGCCAGGACATACGATGAAGTTATCACAAAAAGGAAGAGAAAACTTATAGGAAGGATCGATGATGAAGAGAAATATCGTGAAGACGCACGAATGAGAGAAAAAGAAGAGGTATCATCAAAAAAATATTTTTCAACTACATCTACACATTCTGACTCAAATGAGGAGGAGGAACCAATAACTTACAACAAAACAAGGAAGAAGGAAAAGATCCAAAAAGAATAAAGTATGTTGCTGAGAAAAAGAGAAAGATCAAATAAGCCAAGGAAAAGGAAAAAGTAGAAGCAACAACGATGATGATAGTAGAATTAGAGGAAAGGAATGCATCTACGAAAGAACAAAGGATAAAAGAGAAGAAAACAAAGTAGCTGAAAATGAAGTAACAAAACATAGAGTAGCAGATGAAGTTGCAAGGAAGTTGAAGAGGAACAACAAAAAATGATGAAGAGGCTCTAAAAAATAACACCTCTCCAATGGACAACGACCTCTTGGAAACATCAACAGAAGTTCCTGATGATCACATTCAAACCATTGGAATGGCATTGGGGCTTCACACACGATATAAGACAAGTAAATTGGGGAACTTGAAGAAGTTTAGATATGACAAAGCCACTGGCAGGATTGGGCAGCAATAGATAAGGAAGGTATCAGTCACAAGGGGAAATCCATTAGCAGTCCTCATAGAAACCACTATGACGGAAGTTGTCAGCCAAAATAAAATATCCATAGAGTCCACTGGCACTTCCTTCACCACAATAATAGAGATGAACCTAAAGAATTTTTTCTGCCAAAACAAATAAAATGATGTTAGGGTTAGAGAACTAGAAGAGCATCTCAGGAATGCAAAGAAATACAAGGGAAGATTAAATGAATTCAAAGCATGTGCTAAAAAGGCCAGGGAAGAACTTGAGGAGACCATCACATAAATGTATGCCCATATATATATATCTTCCAACAAATGTCAACCAACATAATGGATCGACATAGTTGAGTGCAGGTCAAGAATTTCCAACTCGCCACCATCTAGGAAGGCTTAAATGACATAAAAATATGGCTCATAGAGAATCCAGATGCTCCAACCGAGCTTCTTCAGCCCTCATAGGTGGAAAGCAGAATTGACTATTCTTCCCTTGGTAAATGTCAATAAGATGGGAAGATAATGGAAAAGGAAACTCCAATCTTGCTCGCACTATGTACGCAACTCCGCAAAGTAGTGCAAGTCTTGACACATAAGAGTCATCTTCCTCCCATTGAGGAAATTGGGAAAATGACTTCAATGGAGTATCTCTTTGAAAAAATCCAACAACACAGAAACCAGAGACATGAGAAAGATGAAGAAACTACCAAAGTAACAATTGGGTTGATGGAAGAACATCTCATCCAATCGATCAAAGTTCAAACAATAATTCAAGCATTCATGGCCACCCTGGCGAGATACATGAAGACTCTAAATGACAACTCCTCCCACAAAGCCACCCTCAAGTAAATTCTATACCACATGATCATATCACTTGACAACCAGTACAAAGTTTGGGTAGCCTACGTCAAAGACAAAGGCGTATGAATAATACAAGATAGTGAATTCAGATTTACTAAAAACTATATTATGTTTTTTTATTTTTCTAACTACCTTCAGATTTTTCTTAATTCTTACACATGCCAATAATTAGTGAGGGGGAAGGTGAAAGGTTTTTGTAATTTCTTCTTTTGTAATTCAAGAAGACATTTCTAACAGTTACTAGAATTTATGTAAATAAAGGAAGAGGCCCATTTTTAAAGGGATCTTCAAGCATTGTACATTCAATAAAATATTTTGGAGAAAATACTATGTTAACTAAAATTGAGAATCCCTTAGGGAAAATTTTGATAGAGAGAAGAACTATTGTAAATGGCTGCTTGTTGTGAACTACTTTCAATATATTGTGTACTATTTACATGTATTGTAAGAATATATTTTTCCTATAGGATTTTATTATGCAGATTGATATCGTTATCATAGGTTTGCTAATATTTCTTATGTTTTTTTATGAGAATATGAGTTGCTTATGTATGTGATAGTATGATTTAGACTAATCTAGTTATGTATTTTCATACGTTTGTTGTTGTAATGTACCCAACCACCCAGATGTTGTATAATTCTACTTAAAAATGCACTTCAAAAATCGATTTCAAATTCTGATAATAATAAATTCGAAAATAAGCATGAAATAATCACATGCATTAATCAGGATTCATGCTACAACATAAAATAAATGAACAATGTGTCATGCACAAAAAATAACAAGAAAGAATGCACACATAAATGCATCTCAGAGATAATTAAATACACAACAGAATATACATTATGAATAAAACACAAAGAACACTTATCTTTTCAAGTAAACATTCACCAACTGGTTGCAGACCAAGGATTTTCCTCCCAACAATAGACATTGTTGTTCATTTACTCTCAAAATAGGGTCACCCTTGAGCCAGGGCTATGAATCCACAAGGATGGGTTCTAGGCCAAATCTAAAACACACAATAGTTGGCTAACTATCTCTCAAGTTTTTCCAACCACACAACAATCCTAATTTCCATCTCTCTTTCCCCTTCATCCTGCACAACCCAAAGAAATGAACCCCTTTCTCTTCCATGTGGTCCCTCAGGCTATTCTATTTCTCTCCAGGGATCAAGTGCTACTAGTTAGGAAATATCCATGCTAGAAACTCCAAGGATTCTCAGTTGTGACATTTATTTGAGAATTGCTATCAAACTGATGCCCATAGGCATCCATTCCCACTTGGAATGATCACTAATTCCTCACAACCATCTCACAATGGCTCTCCTCCTCTAGCCATTCATTTCCATACCCCAACCAAGATCACATGAATTAGCAAGATCGAATGACGAAGAATCCCAAGGAAAGAGTGTATGAGTAAATGGAGAAGAACCCCCAAAACAATCCGGAAAGGATGTTTATATAATTACATGAAATCAAGAACCACATGGACTCCCCCCCAAGAATCTCATGTAACCACTTTTCTCAATTAAAGCCAATATGGCCAAATAAAATATAATAAAATGACTTAGCCCCTTAAGCCCCCTTTATCATGGAATCATAACCCTCTATATCTTGTCATTGTCTGTCTTGCAACCAACAATGTATTTTTATTAATGTGTATACAAGTAGTACATTTTCTAGGCACTCTGGCCCCTTTTCAACTTTATCGACTCACCATCCTAATGTCACATTTACATATTACATTCTAGTTCATAGAGATTAAAAACGGGGTGTTACATCCCTCTCTCCTTATTTTGGCACTGTCCTTGGTGCACAACACCATACTAATGTTCTTATAATTCTAGGCACTCTGGCCTTTAATCCACATAGGAAATCTATCCAATTGCTTATATACATAGGCACTCTATCCTAAAATAAAACATGCATGCATAGGCATTCTGACCCAAATCATGTATAATGATCTTCATAATTTATGTTTCTAGAAGTAATTCCAACCAACAAGCTCTCCTTCCCTACTAGCCTGCACAACCCAAATAAATAAACCCCTTCCTCTTCCAAGTAGTCCCTCAGGTTTTTCCACTTCTCTATAGGGCTCCAATGAACTCGAACAGGAATTTTCGGAGTTGCGGCTCCAAGAACTCCGGCTACAACAAGTCCATTGAACTTTCTTTGTTCTATGCCTTCATCATTGAGCTTGATTTCCTTCTAATGATATTTTTCCCGAGTTTCCATATTCTATAGTCAACATCTCATTTGTATTATACAGATACAGTCACCATGAGATATCATTATAAAAAATTTCAATCATAAATGTCAAATCTGTTTTATACAGGAAAAATGTTTTTTCCAAGCATCAGCTTCCTTCTCATAATCCATTTGGCTCTTGTAGTTGCAGGAATCAATTTTTAATATGGCTTACAACAATGCCATACCCAATACCATTAGTCCTGCAATTTTCTCAACCTTCAATCAGCCAAACCAATTGTTAGCATATCATAACAATTTTTAACTATTAATTCCTCAAATATATTTTATACAGGAAAATAAATTTTCCTGGCATGAATTTTATTCTCATAATGTTTGTCTCTTGCGAAACTAGGCATTGGTATTATTTATGGGTTTACATCCTTTCCATATCCAAGCCCATTATTGTTGCAATTTCCTCATTTTATACCCAACCAAACAAATTGTCAGTAATTTTTAAATTCTAATTCTCAAATTGTTTTATACAGGAAAAAATGAATTTCCATACATGGTCTTCTGTTCACAATGTTTGGCTCTTGCCACAGTACAGACCAGTCTTCCTTATGGGATTACATTATTTCCATATCCAATACCACTCCACCTGTAATTTTCCTGAACATTCACTCAACCAAACAAACTATCAATATATATATATATATATATATATATGGAAAAAATTAAAAAAATTCACAAAGTGATCTCAGAATTGATTATAACACCAATTCAATCACTTCCATTAATCCAACTAGTAACTAGAATGAACCGATCATCCTCTACACATGTATTATCAACCAGCGTTTTCTTTCTTTAGCCATAAATATTTTTATTACTCGGTTTCCTCAAGAGATATTGTTTGTAATTCACCATTATGTAACTAATCTAACTTGCAACTTTCTTGTTGCATTATCTAGTAGCTCCAGAAGTTTTCTCAAATTTACGAGTTAGCCCTACTCACATCATTTTAATTGTTAGCATAATCATTTCTATGTCATGTATACATGCATTCACCAAAATGCATTCAATAATTCCTTTAATACCAATATGTAACATTTTCAACAGTTCCAAAAAGTGATCTCAGAATTGTAATAGACAACGATTCAATCACCTTTGTATAATATTCATATTAAATATAACGCCCCTATCATTCACTCTACATTTTCAACACCATAATCTTTTCATAATACCACAAACAATTACCAATAAAATAACAATAAATGTGCCAATACCCATGACCACATCTACACAATGCATCCCTGCATTAAATGTATAATACCACATAGCTATGTCATGCACTCCACCATGGTGAGTTGAAAGGTCTAGCCAATGCCTCGACACATCATTCGAACTCTTCCCAATATCGACCAAATGTTTGTATACCCTCATCTTCAACCCATACACAACACAATGAACACAATTCCTAAGTTTTCTTCAATGTCGACAAAGTGGTTTCAGTCCAAAAATCATCTATATAAGGGAAAACCATTAAGCACTCACATAACACTATATCCCTTCCATATCCAACCATATCATAGTCTCATACATGACTAGCTCTATGGTTATTCATTGTTGTAGCAAGAGTATGTCTCCTAACTTGACCTGGTTATGATCCCATAACCAATCATAACACAATATACAACTAACATTTTATCTAAATGCATTCTAGCATAATCAACATTTACATGCTCTAGGACTTCGACCATTACATATCAATTTAAATCTTGGAAATTTACTAAGGGAATTATTATCTCAATTCCCTTCAACATTTATGCATCAGAAGAAACTAAATGCATACATTTATGGTTGTTATCAACCTACTTGATGTTATCCGATCAATTGGTATTTGTAGAAGCTCACGGGATTGCTCTTCCATCCCTTCGATTACCATTCCTACCACCCTCACGGGTCTTCACATAGATGGAATTCATAAGAAACAACAAAAAAATCCACCTCTTTAGCCATTTTATATCATCTTTCCTGAATACATAGTTCATAATTAGTCATACTCAATTGCTAGAATGTCATTATTGCATGTATATAACAACAGACTATTCTAATTTAGTAAGCATTCCATAAGCATATCCAAGCATGTACATATGAAAAAATGCACATTCATATGTAAGCATTCATTTTCCACATGCCTACAAAAGCATATGCATTTTAACTTCATTGTTTGAATCATGCACTCTAGTGCATTTCTATTTCAGTTCACTTATTTATTTATTCATGTTGTACTTGATTGTCCTTGAATTTATTCAGATCCTTGTTTCCTTGTGTGCTCCCATTCCGCTCAGCTGCACTATTGTTCTTTGGTCTAAACAATTTCCATTCAAGTTCCACTTAGCCGTTATGCAATCCAACCAATGTGTTCTATTTGCAACAACTTCTCTTAAGAAATCCTATCCAAACTTTACCTTTATGAAACATTCCAGCACCTTGGAATGAGGTAGCTCAAAACATTCCATTATTCTACTACCACATCATTCTTGAATCAAATACTATTAATCCCGGTTGTCCATTATATTAATTCATTTAACATTTCCCTATGAAACCATACCTTTCACACTTAATACCTTTCCCAATGGAAGTCTATTTTCATATAGTGGCACTTTTCAAGTGAAAGAACCTTCATTATTCTATCCCTAATTTCTCTGCATTGGTATCTTGCTTCCACTGTGAACTATAATATCAAAAGTGGATTCATTTCTATTAGTACTTTTAGACTAGTATCTAAGTCATATATAACAAACCCTTCCCAGGCACTCCTGTGCTTGGCACATAAAGATGATTCACACATCACCTCTTAAGCTACTTATTCTCTTTCACATCAAGCTTGCAACTATCTACACACATCTACCTTCAAGGATGTAGAGTATTAATTTTTCTTTCTATTTCCATTAATGAAATTATTCACCTGCTAGATTCATGTCCTATGTGAGGATTCTTGTTGCTTTTCCTGCACTTCATTCACACTCTATAGCAGTTGAATAATAATCCTTTTGTTCCATTCTTATGAGTTCTTTATCGACTTTTCATTAATCGCATTGTAGCTCTTTATTTCCTCATACAAATTCCACAAGATATTTCATTCTTCATCACTCTAATATCCAATTATACCTTTAATTCTTCCAAAACTGCAAGCAACCATTTTTGTTAGAATTATACATATTATAAAAATTTTGTCAATTAAGGATACATGTCCTTTTTATGTTCAATTCATGAAGATTTATATTCTCCAAATTATAATAATTCTGAGTTATCCTCCTATTAATCATATTTCCAATGACTATACTCATTCCCCAATACGATCTCCGAGATGAAAGTTATGGCTTCTTGAAAACGTCATTTTCACCCTTTTTGTGCATTTTCTCCACTGTTGTAATTTTATTGAAAGGCCAACTTTGGTCAAATACAAACAAAAATATGTCAGGAACTAAAGAAACTTTTGTATTATCCATAAATAAAAATAATGACAAGGAATTCATAACAACTCTCATGTTTTCAATATGATGCGCTAGTAAATAAATACAACAATATGAAAATGACCATTTTTCTCTTTTTCACCCCTTTTTCTGGACTTAATTTTTTTAGCAAAAATTACTATCTCTCAATCTCTACACTTCTAGAAAATTTTCACCAAACCAAAGTTATTTTTCCTCATGAGTGTATAAAATGTCGAGTAAATAAAAGTTTTCAATTTTGTGATCTGGGGTCACTTTTCCTCCAAAAATATCAAAATCCCCCCGAAAGTGGCCTAGAATAGTGGATTTTGGCCTATTTTAGCATTCCCATTCAAATTCCCTTAGGATTTATTCAGTTCCTTCATGGTTTATTTATGTGTCTACTTTATGGACACTCTCCATGAATTAAAGCTTAATTTGGACCTCTGCCAATGATCTGGACCTAGATCTCTAAAAATTACTATTTTGCAATTTATGACAAATCCGATCATAAATGGACAATGGCCCTCTCTTGCACTTTTGTAGAGCTCATTTCTGTGGAAAAAACCCATGATTTTCATATCAATCCAACTTAACATGGTTCAATATGGGAAAAATACAAAAATGGCTCCAATTATAGCTAAAATACGAAAAATGGCTCCAATTATGGCTAAAATATGATAAATGGCACTTTCAATCTCAAATTAGAAGAGATCTAGACCATCGATCTTATTCAGAACCTATACCCATTGGAAAAACTTAAATTCCTAGTTACACAAACTCCCCAAAAATCATAGTCCAAAACTCTGTTGGACTAGATCTGTCAGACTTCATCCATTGGAAACTTTAAATGGCGGGGTACACAGATCCCTTTGAAACCCATGGTCTAAAGCACTATCTGAATATTTCCATCGGAGAACCTCTATCAGAAGCACATCTTACCATGCTCCTCGACCTTTCCAAAATCTAGGCTTCGATAGACTATCAGTCTCACTCTATCAAACTCACCCATTAGAATCCTTCCCAAACAAGCCTTCCATAAAACTTCTTCCGAAGACTTGCACTTGAATGCTACATGACACTAGTGGATTCAACCACTCTTGATGACATGTCCAATGACATGGCACACTGACATGGTGGCCTATGTGGAATTCTCCTCTACCCTCATCCCTTCCAAGACAACATGCTCATTTGATAGATCAGACGATTAAAAATCATGTTGATCATTGGCCATGATCATCTTGAAATCCAAAAGTGCACACTGGTTACCTCGGTTAAACTGAATTCATCAGAAATTTTCTAAATGATATCTTCCAAAAATACTTTTCTGAAAGAACATCTCCATGAGATCTGATAGATGAGAATGACCTCGACTATTATGATGACTCTCATTCTTTCAGGATTTTCTTTTTCAGACTCCAACTCATGCCCTTCTTAAGGATTCTTCCAAAATTTGACTTTCGAGGAACGACTAGGAATAACCCTTGATACGATAAACAATCCGTGTTCACTCAGATCATACATTTGGACTCTTCCCTTCAGAATCAACCTCTGCTTGATTCTGAGGTCTTTAAGAATCCTTCTTCCCAAAGGATTATCGAGAATGCCTTTCTTAAACCTCCATAATTAAATCTTCATTATGGATCCTAACGGTTGAATTAATCTGGTCTGTCAATCTATGAAACTTCATAGTCTCCATTAACACACAATAATTATGAACTCTAAGGCCAAATTAAACTCTACAACTATAGATCAACACCATAAATCACTTCTTTGACTGTTATGAAGCACCACAACTTTAAATCTACTCGTAATTTAGGGGTTTCACTTCTGTTCTTCTCCTTTCCCCTCACAAATTCATCACAGACAAATATGAAACATCAAATTTGTCAAATCCATACCAGTTATATCCCATAACAGTCATGCGTTGAACCATAATCTCTGATACCAATCAATACCATACCCAACCACCCAAAAACTGTGTAACGCTACTTAAAAATGCAGTTCAAAAACTAATTTCAAATTCTGATAATAATTAATTCGAAAATAAGCATGAAATACTCACATGCATTAATCAAGATCCATGCTATAGAATAAAAGAAATGAATGATGTTCCATGCACTGTAAATAACCAGCAAGCATGCACATAAAAATACATCTCAGAGATAGTGAAATACACAAAAAATATACATTATACATAAAAAAAAATAGAGAGCACTTATCTTTTCAAGTAAACATTCAACAACTAGCTATAGACTAAGGACGTTACTCGCAACCATAGACATTGTTGTTCGTTTACTATCAACAATGGGTCACCCCCGAGGCAGGGCTATGAATCCACGAGGATGGGTCCTAGGCCAAATCTAAAACACACAACAATTGGCTAACTAGCTCTCAGGTTTTACCAACCACACAACAATCCTAATTTCCAACTTGCTTTCCCCTTCAGCCTACACAACCCAAATAAATGAATCCCTTTCTTTTCCATGCAGTCCCTTAGGATGTTTAATTTCTCTCTAGCATTCCAGTGCTACTAGTCAGGAAATATCCATGCTGGAAACTCCAAGGGTTCTCAGTTGTGATACTTCTTTGAGAACTACCATCAAAATCATTCCCATATACATCCATTCCCACCTATAATGATCAATAATTCCTCACAATCATCTCACAATGGCTCTCCTCCTCCAACCATTTGTTTCCATACTCCAACCAGGAGCACCTGAATTAGCAAGAGTGAATGATGAAGAATCCCAAGAAAAGAGTGTAAGAGTAAATGGAAAATAACCCCCAAAACATCCCACGAGGGATGTTTATATAATTACATGAAATCAAGAACCACATGGACTCCCCCCCAAGAATCTCATGTAACCACTTTTCTCAATTGAATCCAATATAGAAAAATAAAATATAATAAAAAGACTTATCCCCTTAAGCCCCATCTCTCGTGGAATCGTAGCCCCCTATCTCTTGTCCTTGTTCGTCTTGCAACCAACAATGTATTTTTATTAATGTGTATAGAAGTAGTACATTTCCTAGGCACTTCGACCCCTTTTTAACTTTACCAGTTCACCAGCCTAATGTCTCATTTACATAATAAATTCTAGTTCACATGGATTAAAACTGAGGTGTTACATTTGTCTAACTTTTCTACTTCATAATAGATATTTGATTGAATTTATTTGCAGAGATTAGTTTCATTTTTAGATACCCATCTAGTTACTAAAGATTGCTTCTAGTTAGGATATGATATATTAGATTTATTTTTGCAAGTAGTTAGATTGCATTTGCATTTCCATCTACATTCATAAACCACCCAATCACCCCTCATAACCAGTAATGGTAGATGGGCCAGAATCTGTATGGGTACCCTAGACGAAATGTAGCATAGTCTAATTAGGATCCTGTACTGGGGAGTACCCCTTACTATTGAAGGGRAAATTTTCCCCATCAACATGGTAATGAGATTGTTTCTAGATATATAAACAAATAAGATATGTTATATAAGATGAGMTCAACATTGTGATTATTTGGTCTATTGTAGAGCCAATATCAAATTTCCTTGAAGTTCAAAGAGAATCTATCTATAATACAACAAATTTCTTGTTGGAACATCAAGAAATGATGGATCGTCACACATCTCTTGGGTTTAGTTKGTYGAGTGGTGAACCTACATCTAGATACAGTCGGTCGGGCGATCGACCAACACACTACATCAGTTGGTYGAATAGTCGATGTACCTATCAATCAAATAGTCGACTATTAGCCAAATATAGTCSGGTGGTGGATAGACCATCCCAATAATTGAATACGAGTTGGACACATAGGAGGTYGAGTCGAGTATACTTGTCGAGTCAACTCAACAGTGTGAATTTGGTGGAGTCAACTCTAAAAAATAATGGTTACAAGTGGGAAAGATCTTCTTGATTCTATGGAAGTTGGTTAGATCTTGAGACTATAAATGGTATAACCCTTTGGTCATTATCATTAGGGTGATCAAGTGATTCAGTTGATATGATATGGATATATCAAGGTTCAATATGAACTATGATGTTCTGATCACAGTGTTCTTTTCTTAAGTGTTGTAACGGTGTCTTGACACACCACCTCTATCTTCAAAATTTCATTCCTCTTTGATTATATACATAAATTTTTGTATGTTTCGTCACTGATTCCACCCCTTTCCCCAACATGGTATCATATATGATGGTTTAAAACCTTGACCTATTATCTGCAAACCTTGCAAAGTCGAATATGTTGTGTGATTGACTCTGGGCCGGTGGTTCGTTGATTGGAACATTTGAAAACATACTTTTTGTCTAGATATCGAAGATGGCTTCATAGATTAATCTTGTTGTTCTGAATGGATCAAATTATGTAGTATGGACACCAGATATAGAAACCCTAATGAAGAGGAAAATACTATGGAAGTATATGAAGATTGTGATTCCAGATCCACATATGACCAAGCGAAATTTGATGTTGATGGCAAGAAGAATGAGGCTGTAGGGGTCATCATGACCTATATATCGCGGGAGATTCAATTTCACCTCAATGGAATCGACTACCCTCATCAAGTCTGGAAGAAGTTGAATTCATTCTTCGACCAAGTTGACGAGAAAAAGTCATGCACTTGGAGATATATTTTTTCTCTCTCGATCCTCATTCTTTTGAAAGAATAGAGGACTATTTGGTGTGTGTAATATAACTCCATTTGAAATTGGGAGAATTTGTAAAGAACTATTATAAGAATGATGGAAAACCCATCGAGTTGGTCCTGATAAACTTGAGAACATCACTTGACGTGTTCGTATTAACTTTCCACACCAACTAGAAACCACACAAAGAAGATGGTAATGATTACAACTTTGAAGCCTTCTGTGGTATTTTGATTATTGATCAACACAAATTTCTTAAAGAAGGAAAACTTGGTGGTAAACACCAAGCCCACTTGCTCAAGGGAAAGAGCAAGATGGATCCCAGGTATAGAGTATGGTTTGATGCCTCTACACATAAATCTACATACTACTACCAGAAACCTAAGGGACAGACAGATGCACTCCACCGTAGTCGAAAGAAGAAGACATGTGAGTATTGTGGAAATACTAGACATTTGGATAAATTCTACTATCAGAAGCAAGACAATTCAGAAGAGAAGGTTAAATTCTTGTAAGGAAATGTGTCCTCTGAATGACGATTCACTGATAATTTCACCTTCCAAGTTGGAACTTCTTAGGCCTTGTTGTCTCATTTTGCATAGAACGAATGGGTAGTAGAATCTAGGTGCACTCATCACATGGATAAGTATGCCTCCTTGTTCACGTCATTGGATGAAGCCAAGGAGAGGAAAATATATGTTGCTGATGATTTTTCTCTAGATGTTGCTTGTCAAGGTGATGTTACCTATCGACATGGGAATATTGACGATGTGTATCATGTGCCAATCTATTTTATGTTGCTTAGTTAACACAAAAAGATAATTTTGTGGAATTTTGGCTAGATCAGTTCTATGTTAGTGATTCGAAGAAAGGAAAGTCGATTTTCATCGACAGACATCTCAACCCAACGAAAAATTTGTAAAACTTTTGTGACACAACTCAAATTAACACTAAAATCACTACGCTTGTTTCTCACATTGATGAGAGAAGTTGAATTTGGCATGAGAGACTCAGACACCTAAATTTTCGAAGTCTGTAAGCACTGGAAACTCAGAACATGGTTGTTGATTTACCTAAGGTGTTTCCTCCTGAACGAGTCTATAAGGGTTGTGTGCTTGGGAAGCATCATTAGGAGCCATTTGACTTTGTCAAAGTGAGGTGAGCACACAACCTATTGGAGCTAGTTCATAGTGATGTATGTAGCATCAATATACCTTCACTAACAAGTTTAAGGTATATCTTGACTTTCATTGATGATTTTCCTCTCTTTACATGGGTTTATTTTATGAGGAACAAGAACCTTGTGTTTGAAAAGTTCAAGGATTTTAGATCCTTTGCTGAAAATCAATGTGTCCAACCCATCAAGTGCTTGAGATATGACAATGGTAGTGAGTATGTAAATCGACCTTTTGAAGAATACTTGTTTTGATCTGGTATTGGCTGGAAGCGGTCAGTTCCTCACACACATTAGTATAATGGCGACGCAAAATGAAAGAATCAAACATTAGTTGAAATGGATAGATGTATTTTGCAGGATAAATATTTATCTCCTTGCTTCTGGGATGAAGCGATGTATTGTGAAAATTATCTTCTCAATCACATCTTGACTCAAGTTGTTCCTTCCATGACTCCAATCGAATGATGGTGTGGAAATAAGCCTTCAATCAACCACCTCCATGTGTTTGGATGTATTTACTAGGCTCACATTTTTTATGATTGCAGAAATAAGTTGGGTGCAAAGAGTCATGCTTGAATCATGATGGGATACTATGAAGACTTGAAATCCTATGGACTGTTTGATCCTATCAAACTACAAATTAATATCAGAAAAAATGCATGGTTTGATGAGAATTATTTTGGAATTAAGTTGTTGAATGCCTCCTCTAGATTGCTACAAGATGATCCCTTTGATGTTGTCTATGAAATTGGTTCTCTTATTCCATATTTTAGTGCTTCAACTAGACAATCGAACTTTGATCCTATTTCAACTAGACTGTCGACCTTTGAGTTGACTAGTCTGTCATCCTTTGTCTCAACTGGTCCACTGACTGAAGACCCTCCAAATTCTGATCGACCTGCTGTAGTGAACCACAATTCACCTATTTATTTTCTACCGAGATGGGTTGGAAAGATAATTGAAGTTGTTGGAGCTGATACAAAATATGTTTCCTCCAGACAACAAACTCAAAGTCATAAGAAACATGCTATCATTTCCTTGGTGACTTGTGTACTTGAAACGTTTGACCCTATTTCCTACTCAGATATTGAAGTATGGCTTTAATGGGAGTAGGACATGTAGACAAAAATTGATTCTTTGTCGAAGAAACACACTTGGGACTTAGTTATTTGACCATAGGGAAAGAACATTGTCAAGTTTTGATGGGTATACATGACCAAATTTACCTTTAAAGGTGTTGTGGAGCAACATAAATCAGACCTAGTTGTGAAGAGATTTACTCAACAAGAATGCATCGAATACACCTAAAACCTTTTCCCTTTTTTCAAAGATGAACACTATTTGATTGATTATTTCCCTTACTACTTGTTTTGGATGGAAAATCCATTAGACGGATATGAAGAGTACATTTCTTCATGGATACCTATCTAAAGAAATTTTCATGGAACAACCACCTAGTTTTGTGATAGATTCTAACTTGGTTTGTCGACTCAAGAAGTATCTTTATGTCTTGAAGCAGGATCCCCTAGTATGGTATGCTAAGATCAACAATTTATTTCATCGACTTGGTTTCAAATGTTGTGAATATGATCACAACTTATATGTAATCCATACCGATGGAGACACCTTCATTATTGTTGTATATGTATATGACTTACTCATTACTGACAATAATAATGATCTCATTCTTGTATTGAAGAAACAACTTGTTGACTCCTTTAACATGACATATCTTTGTACTCTGCATTATTTTTTGGGTCTTCAAGTATTACCTCTATGTGATGGCCTTTTCATTTCTCAGTATAAATATGTGATGGATCTATTGACATGTTTTAATATGCTTGATTGCAATCCTTGTGCTACTCCTTCTAAATCTGGAATAAAGCTTACCAAAACTTGTCAAACATTCGTAGTCTATGCTACACTTTATCGACAACTAGTCGACAATCTTATTTATCTTAGTTATAGTCGACCCGACATTTCCTTTGACATTAGTGTGGTTTATCAGTTTATGCAGGACCCTAAATAAAGCCACTGGAAATCAATCAAATGAATTGTTCGTTAGCTCAAGGGTACCACTCATGTTGGTATCAAATATTGTCAAAATTCAGATTCGCTAGTCGGTTTCACCAACTCTGACTGGGATAGAAAAAATGATGATCATAAGTCCACTTTTGGCTATGTTTTTCACTTTAGAACTGGACCATTACTGTGGTTTTGAAAGAAACATAAAGTAGTCTATTTGTTGACTACAAAAGTAGAATATCGTGGCATCGTTCAAGCAGGTACTAAAGCAATATGTATCCGCTAAATTTTGGGAGAACTTGGCCTTCCTATTCATACCTTGAATACAATATACTATGATAACCAAAGTGCTATATAGGTTGTTGAAAATCTTGTTACCCACAGTAAGATGAAGCGTGCTGAGCTCCATGCTTACTATTTGAGATAATTGGTTCATGAGAATATTGTATCTCTTGAATATTGTAGAACAAATGATCCAGTTGTTGATATCTTCACCAAAACTTTAGTTGAATCTCAATTTATCAATCTTTGTATGATGTTTGGGATTCACGAAGCTGAAATTATGGGGGGATATCATAATGATGTAATTTCACCTCTTGAATATCCATAGATGTTTGTTGATGGGGGGGTGTTGGAACATCAAGAATTGATGGCTCATCACACATATACTGGCTTCAATTGGTCGAGTGATCAACCTACATCTGGATACATTTAGTCGGGCGATCGACCAACAAACTACATCAATCATTTGAGTAGTCTACATACCTATTAGTCTGACATTCTATCAACAGTTGAATATAGTCGAGCGGTGGATCGACAAACCGAACAATCGACAATGAGCTGGACACATAGGCGGTCGGGTCAAGTATCCTTGTCAAGCCAAATCAATAGTTTGTATTTGGTGGAGTCAACTCTAACAAATGATGGTTACATGTGGAAACTTTCTTTCAAATTCTATGGAATTTGGTTAGACCTTGAGGCAATAAATAGAATACCCCTTGGGTCATTATCATCACGGTGATCAAGCGATCGAGTTGATATCATATGGAGATATCAAGGTTCAGTATGCATTATGATGTTTTGATCAAAGTGCGCTTTGATTAAGTGTTATAACGATGTCTCTAGACACCATGTCTGTCTTTGAAATTCGATTCCTCTTCAATTATCTACAAAATTGTTTATCTTTTTTTTCTTTGGTTCCAACCCTTTCCCCAACATTTCTTGAGGCAAAGGATTGAGAGGAAGACGAAGAAGCATGTATGGAAGAGGAAAAACA
>ML873820.1:0-13503 GCA_009831015.1 Picea engelmannii | reverse complement strand
TAACTGATTATAAATGACAACAATGAGTAATGAGCAAATGTTGAATGTTAACTAAGGAGTTTTTGTGTAAGAAGGAAGTTTTGGGAAAAATATCCCCACACTCATTCACCCCCCCCTCTAAGTGTGGTAGGTGTGTCCAACACTTTAAAGTAGGGGATCACATATTCCTGAGAGTGAAGGACAACAAAAGCTCCTTGAAGTTGGGAAATTTTTCAAAGTTGGCAGCTCGATATTGTGGGCCATTTGAAATCCTAGAGAGGATTGGTCTAATAGAATACATGCTTGCATTTCCTGCATGCATGCCTATACATAATGTATTTAATGTGTCATTTCTTAAGAAGTATGTACCTAATGCTAATCATGTTATTGATTGGAATTTGATTCAGGTGGAACATGAAAGTGCTTTCAGGTGCATCTGGTGCGTATAATTGATCGAAAAAGTAAGCAGCTCTGGAATCGAGCCATAGGGATTATAAAAGTTCAGTGGACCTGGTACGGTCTTGAGGATGCAACATGGGAACATGAAGATGCTATACAGGTAGAGTACCCAGATCATTTTGAAGATTTTGAAAATCTTGTTGATATTATGTAAATGAGTTGCACTGAGGACAGTGCAAAAATTAGGGGAGGGGATTGTAATATACTAATACTCCAAGGCCAAGCCCCTGTGAAATGTAATGATGTTTGTAGGCTGTTGAGACAAGTGATTATGAGCTGGTAGGATTATGTGTTTATTAGGTCAAAGAGCCTAGTTGCTAAGGTCAGTGGGCCTGATTTTTGTATATGTAATTATGCAGATTATTAATAAAATACATCGCTGTGTGTAGACTGACCACAAAGAAAGAGTTATTGGGGACTAAGCTCCACTAGGTAGGGAAAGGAATGGGGTTGAGAGGCTAGGAAAGAGGGGCTAAGCTGAAGGGCTTAACCCGAGGGAATATTATAATGTATTTCTGAAAAGTACTAAAGTTGGGGGAAATTAAACCCAGTTATCCTAAGTCCCTTTGAGGAGAGGAAAAAAATCCAAGTGGAGAGGAGAATGCTCCTAGAGAGCCAAGTGTCACCCAGGATGCATGAAAATTTATGTGGGAAGTTCCACCTTTGTTGGGCGGAGGAACCATTTTGGCCACCTTCCGGAGGAGTTCGCTCTCGCCATTGCATCCCTCTCACAATTCTACAGGCTGACCAGTCTCACCATTTTCCTTGCTCTCTCTCAACATTCTGATCAGTCTGGCCATTTATTTTCCCACGAGTTCATCCTCAACATGTTGGCCATCCCTTTTGCATTCCATGCATGAAGTGAACAAGTACAGAGCCAGAGTCATTTCCGCCATTGTGAACCTTTGTAAATTGTTGAGTCGTCCCCTTGCCTTACCTGATTTTGGTGGTTTTGGATTGGAGAGGCGGGTTTCCAGGCCCGTAGTTGAAGAAGTAGGTTGTTAGTCTTGTAAGAAACTCTCTCAAGGTGAGAGAGTTTGATGGGAAGTGATTTCTCTTGGAGGGACTCCAGTACCAGCTACAAAGCTCTGAGAATTCCTGATCCGTTCTGTTGCAGAAGCCCTGGAAGGGAAGTGGAGCAACCGATGGACTGTGGAACATTGAAGGTGCATATTCCCGGGGTGGGACAAGCATGTGGGGAATGAGAGTCCATGAGAAATGGGTGTAAATAGGCTCCTTGGCGAGAATCCTTCCAGTCCATAGTGCAGTTCTCGTAGCCTCAGCTTAGGCATAGGATTCCTTTTTCCTCGGTGGAGTTTAGTCCAAACTCGGTGGTGACCCACTGCTAAGCGTGATGAGAAACGTGGTCTAAGGCTGGGAGGTTCATGGAAGGTGTGCAAGCAGTTGGTGGTCATCTATTGAAAGATAAGTACCAAATCTTTGTTGATTGTATGTGGTGTGATTGTACATGTTTTATAACTTGATGAGTAATGCCTAGATATATCATATATGTTGTATGTGTAGGCTTACTATTAATTCCACATTAATTTGTGTATGGTTAGAATATGTCATTTGTATTCATATACTGTCAGAATGTTTTAATGTTATTTACACATGAATAAGTAGCATGAAAAAAATGTCGTAACTGTTAATTGTGTTAGATATGCATGCATATAAATTTACAAAATGGTATCAGAGCTAAGAGAGACGTCCTGTAGTGACGTTGCCCAACCTGTTGGTGGTTGGGGACGTCACAAAATGGTATCAGAGCTAAGAGAGACGTCCCGACGTGATGTTTCTTGGTCTGTTGATGGCTAGGGACGTTACACACATGGTGTATTATTTGTTGGATATTATGTGCCTACCTCATCAATATCTCAAGATGCATTAGTATTGGAAACCAACAGACCTTTCCATACATATCTACTGCAAGGTTCTCTCAGAGCACAAATATAGGGCGAAGTATCACAATATATATGAAGAATTTTTGGTACCTATTTACAAACTCATCTTCAGTGCACCGACTCCTTGTATGAATGATAAAGTGTTTGAAATAATCTCTAATATTGAAGAATAGTACCTTATGGATCATAGAACTTATATCCCGGTATGCAGAGCCACCAAAGCTCCGCATTTTCTCCCAAGATTTGTGCCTGACAGATTAGTGCTTCAAGAAATCACATATCAAACTGTGATCTATGGAATCAAGGCAGTGTTATATCATGATAAGAATGTTATCTTCCCCCCACTACCACTTTGGGTTAGATCTTATTCATTCATGAGAATCAAACAGGCCCAAGCAAAAGTGGACACACTCATTTCATTCTTCTTTGTAGAAGAAAGGTTCCAAAGACACGACCCAAAGAAAGTGGTCAAGGAACATTGCAATAAGTACAAATTCCCATGGGAATACACTTCGACCAAATGGGAGGAAGAGGAATTTTACTACGATGCCAGGACATACGATGAAGTTATCACAAAAGGAAGAGAAAACTTATAGGAAGGATCGATGATGAAGAGAAATATCATGAAGAAGCACGGATGAGAGAAAAAGAAGAGGTATCATCAAAAAAATATTTTGCAACTACATCTACACATTCTGACTCAAATGAGGAGGAGGAACCAATAACTTACAACAAAACAAGGAAGAAGGAAAAGGTCCAAAAGAATAAAGTATGTTGCTGAGAAAAAGAGAAAGATCGAATAAGCCAAGGAAAAGGAAAAAGTAGAAGCAACAACGATGATGATAGTATAATTAGAGGAAAGGAATGCATCTACGAAAGAAACAAAGGATAAAAGAGAAGAAAACGAAGTCGCTGAAAATGAAGTAACATAACATAGAGTAGCAGATGAAGTTGCAAGGAAGTTGAAGAGGAACAACAAAAAATGATGAAGAGGCTCTAAAAAATGACACCTCTCCAATGGACAACGACCTCTTGGAAACATCAACAGAAGTTCCCGGTGATCACATTCAAACCATTGGAATGGCATTGGGGCTTCACACACGATATAAGACAAGTAAATTGGGGAACTTGAAGAAGTTTAGATATGACAAAGCCACTGGCAGGATTGGGCAACAATAGATAAGGAAGGTATTAGTCACAAGGGGAAATCCATTAGCAGTCCTCATAGAAACCACTATGACGGAAGTTGTCAGCCAAAATAAAATATCCATAGAGTCCACTGGCACTTCCTTCACCACAATAATAGAGATGAACCTAAAGAATGTTTTCTGCCAAAACAAATAAAATGATGTTAGGGTTAGAGAACTAGAAGAGCATCTCAGGAATGCAAAGAAATACAAGGGAAGATTAAATGAATTCAAAGCATGTGTTAAAAAGGCCAGGGAAGAACTTGAGGAGACCATCACATAAATGTATGCCCATATATATATCTTCCAACAAATGTCAACCAACATAATGGATCAACATAGTTGAGTGCAGGTCAAGAATTTTCAACTCGCCACCATCTAGGAAGGCTTAAATGACATAAAAATATGGCTCATCGAGAATCCAGATGCTCCAACCGAGATTCTTCAGCCCTCATAGGTGGAAAGTAGAATTGACTATTCTTCCCTTGGTAAATGTCAATAATATGGGAAGATAATGGAAAAGGAAACTCCAAGCTTGCTCGCACTATGTACGCAACTCTGCAAAGTAGTGCAAGTCTTGACACATAAGAGTCATCTTCCTCCCATTGAGGAAATTGGGAAAATGACTTCAATGGAGTATCTGTTTGAAAAACTCCAACAACACAGAAACCAGAGACATGAGAAAGATGAAGAAATTACCAAAGTAACAATTGGGTTGATGGAGGAACATCTCATCCAATCGATCAAAGTTCAAACAATAATTCAAGCATTCATGGCCACCCTGGCGAGATACATGAAGACTCTAAATGACAACTCCTCCCACAAAGCCACCCTCAAGTAAATTCTATACCACATGATCATATCACTTGACAACCAGTACAAAGTTTGGGTAGCCTACGTCAAAGACAAAGGCGTATGAATAATACAAGATAGTGAATTCAGATTTACTAAAAACTATATTATGTTTTTTTATTTTTCTAACTACCTTCAGATTTTTCTTAATTCTTACACATGCCAATAATTAGTGAGGGGGAAGGTGAAAGGTTTTTGTAATTTCTTCTTTTGTAATTCAAGAAGACATTTCTAACAGTTACTAGAATTTATGTAAATAAAGGAAGAGGCCCATTTTTAAAGGGATCTTCAAGCATTGTACATTCAATAAAATATTTTGGAGAAAATACTATGTTAACTAAAATTGAGAATCCCTTAGGGAAAATTTTGATAGAGAGAAGAACTATTGTAAATGGCTGCTTGTTGTGAACTACTTTCAATATATTGTGTACTATTTACATGTATTGTAAGAATATATTTTTCCTATAGGATTTTATTATGCAGATTGATATCGTTATCATAGGTTTGCTAATATTTCTTATGTTTTTTTATGAGAATATGAGTTGCTTATGTATGTGATAGTATGATTTAGACTAATCTAGTTATGTATTTTCATACGTTTGTTGTTGTAATGTACCCAACCACCCAGATGTTGTATAATTCTACTTAAAAATGCACTTCAAAAATCGATTTCAAATTCTGATAATAATAAATTCGAAAATAAGCATGAAATAATCACATGCATTAATCAGGATTCATGCTACAACATAAAATAAATGAACAATGTGTCATGCACAAAAAATAACAAGAAAGAATGCACACATAAATGCATCTCAGAGATAATTAAATACACAACAGAATATACATTATGAATAAAACACAAAGAACACTTATCTTTTCAAGTAAACATTCACCAACTGGTTGCAGACCAAGGATTTTCCTCCCAACAATAGACATTGTTGTTCATTTACTCTCAAAATAGGGTCACCCTTGAGCCAGGGCTATGAATCCACAAGGATGGGTTCTAGGCCAAATCTAAAACACACAATAGTTGGCTAACTATCTCTCAAGTTTTTCCAACCACACAACAATCCTAATTTCCATCTCTCTTTCCCCTTCATCCTGCACAACCCAAAGAAATGAACCCCTTTCTCTTCCATGTGGTCCCTCAGGCTATTCTATTTCTCTCCAGGGATCAAGTGCTACTAGTTAGGAAATATCCATGCTAGAAACTCCAAGGATTCTCAGTTGTGACATTTATTTGAGAATTGCTATCAAACTGATGCCCATAGGCATCCATTCCCACTTGGAATGATCACTAATTCCTCACAACCATCTCACAATGGCTCTCCTCCTCTAGCCATTCATTTCCATACCCCAACCAAGATCACATGAATTAGCAAGATCGAATGACGAAGAATCCCAAGGAAAGAGTGTATGAGTAAATGGAGAAGAACCCCCAAAACAATCCGGAAAGGATGTTTATATAATTACATGAAATCAAGAACCACATGGACTCCCCCCCAAGAATCTCATGTAACCACTTTTCTCAATTAAAGCCAATATGGCCAAATAAAATATAATAAAATGACTTAGCCCCTTAAGCCCCCTTTATCATGGAATCATAACCCTCTATATCTTGTCATTGTCTGTCTTGCAACCAACAATGTATTTTTATTAATGTGTATACAAGTAGTACATTTTCTAGGCACTCTGGCCCCTTTTCAACTTTATCGACTCACCATCCTAATGTCACATTTACATATTACATTCTAGTTCATAGAGATTAAAAACGGGGTGTTACATCCCTCTCTCCTTATTTTGGCACTGTCCTTGGTGCACAACACCATACTAATGTTCTTATAATTCTAGGCACTCTGGCCTTTAATCCACATAGGAAATCTATCCAATTGCTTATATACATAGGCACTCTATCCTAAAATAAAACATGCATGCATAGGCATTCTGACCCAAATCATGTATAATGATCTTCATAATTTATGTTTCTAGAAGTAATTCCAACCAACAAGCTCTCCTTCCCTACTAGCCTGCACAACCCAAATAAATAAACCCCTTCCTCTTCCAAGTAGTCCCTCAGGTTTTTCCACTTCTCTATAGGGCTCCAATGAACTCGAACAGGAATTTTCGGAGTTGCGGCTCCAAGAACTCCGGCTACAACAAGTCCATTGAACTTTCTTTGTTCTATGCCTTCATCATTGAGCTTGATTTCCTTCTAATGATATTTTTCCCGAGTTTCCATATTCTATAGTCAACATCTCATTTGTATTATACAGATACAGTCACCATGAGATATCATTATAAAAAATTTCAATCATAAATGTCAAATCTGTTTTATACAGGAAAAATGTTTTTTCCAAGCATCAGCTTCCTTCTCATAATCCATTTGGCTCTTGTAGTTGCAGGAATCAATTTTTAATATGGCTTACAACAATGCCATACCCAATACCATTAGTCCTGCAATTTTCTCAACCTTCAATCAGCCAAACCAATTGTTAGCATATCATAACAATTTTTAACTATTAATTCCTCAAATATATTTTATACAGGAAAATAAATTTTCCTGGCATGAATTTTATTCTCATAATGTTTGTCTCTTGCGAAACTAGGCATTGGTATTATTTATGGGTTTACATCCTTTCCATATCCAAGCCCATTATTGTTGCAATTTCCTCATTTTATACCCAACCAAACAAATTGTCAGTAATTTTTAAATTCTAATTCTCAAATTGTTTTATACAGGAAAAAATGAATTTCCATACATGGTCTTCTGTTCACAATGTTTGGCTCTTGCCACAGTACAGACCAGTCTTCCTTATGGGATTACATTATTTCCATATCCAATACCACTCCACCTGTAATTTTCCTGAACATTCACTCAACCAAACAAACTATCAATATATATATATATATATATATATATGGAAAAAATTAAAAAAATTCACAAAGTGATCTCAGAATTGATTATAACACCAATTCAATCACTTCCATTAATCCAACTAGTAACTAGAATGAACCGATCATCCTCTACACATGTATTATCAACCAGCGTTTTCTTTCTTTAGCCATAAATATTTTTATTACTCGGTTTCCTCAAGAGATATTGTTTGTAATTCACCATTATGTAACTAATCTAACTTGCAACTTTCTTGTTGCATTATCTAGTAGCTCCAGAAGTTTTCTCAAATTTACGAGTTAGCCCTACTCACATCATTTTAATTGTTAGCATAATCATTTCTATGTCATGTATACATGCATTCACCAAAATGCATTCAATAATTCCTTTAATACCAATATGTAACATTTTCAACAGTTCCAAAAAGTGATCTCAGAATTGTAATAGACAACGATTCAATCACCTTTGTATAATATTCATATTAAATATAACGCCCCTATCATTCACTCTACATTTTCAACACCATAATCTTTTCATAATACCACAAACAATTACCAATAAAATAACAATAAATGTGCCAATACCCATGACCACATCTACACAATGCATCCCTGCATTAAATGTATAATACCACATAGCTATGTCATGCACTCCACCATGGTGAGTTGAAAGGTCTAGCCAATGCCTCGACACATCATTCGAACTCTTCCCAATATCGACCAAATGTTTGTATACCCTCATCTTCAACCCATACACAACACAATGAACACAATTCCTAAGTTTTCTTCAATGTCGACAAAGTGGTTTCAGTCCAAAAATCATCTATATAAGGGAAAACCATTAAGCACTCACATAACACTATATCCCTTCCATATCCAACCATATCATAGTCTCATACATGACTAGCTCTATGGTTATTCATTGTTGTAGCAAGAGTATGTCTCCTAACTTGACCTGGTTATGATCCCATAACCAATCATAACACAATATACAACTAACATTTTATCTAAATGCATTCTAGCATAATCAACATTTACATGCTCTAGGACTTCGACCATTACATATCAATTTAAATCTTGGAAATTTACTAAGGGAATTATTATCTCAATTCCCTTCAACATTTATGCATCAGAAGAAACTAAATGCATACATTTATGGTTGTTATCAACCTACTTGATGTTATCCGATCAATTGGTATTTGTAGAAGCTCACGGGATTGCTCTTCCATCCCTTCGATTACCATTCCTACCACCCTCACGGGTCTTCACATAGATGGAATTCATAAGAAACAACAAAAAAATCCACCTCTTTAGCCATTTTATATCATCTTTCCTGAATACATAGTTCATAATTAGTCATACTCAATTGCTAGAATGTCATTATTGCATGTATATAACAACAGACTATTCTAATTTAGTAAGCATTCCATAAGCATATCCAAGCATGTACATATGAAAAAATGCACATTCATATGTAAGCATTCATTTTCCACATGCCTACAAAAGCATATGCATTTTAACTTCATTGTTTGAATCATGCACTCTAGTGCATTTCTATTTCAGTTCACTTATTTATTTATTCATGTTGTACTTGATTGTCCTTGAATTTATTCAGATCCTTGTTTCCTTGTGTGCTCCCATTCCGCTCAGCTGCACTATTGTTCTTTGGTCTAAACAATTTCCATTCAAGTTCCACTTAGCCGTTATGCAATCCAACCAATGTGTTCTATTTGCAACAACTTCTCTTAAGAAATCCTATCCAAACTTTACCTTTATGAAACATTCCAGCACCTTGGAATGAGGTAGCTCAAAACATTCCATTATTCTACTACCACATCATTCTTGAATCAAATACTATTAATCCCGGTTGTCCATTATATTAATTCATTTAACATTTCCCTATGAAACCATACCTTTCACACTTAATACCTTTCCCAATGGAAGTCTATTTTCATATAGTGGCACTTTTCAAGTGAAAGAACCTTCATTATTCTATCCCTAATTTCTCTGCATTGGTATCTTGCTTCCACTGTGAACTATAATATCAAAAGTGGATTCATTTCTATTAGTACTTTTAGACTAGTATCTAAGTCATATATAACAAACCCTTCCCAGGCACTCCTGTGCTTGGCACATAAAGATGATTCACACATCACCTCTTAAGCTACTTATTCTCTTTCACATCAAGCTTGCAACTATCTACACACATCTACCTTCAAGGATGTAGAGTATTAATTTTTCTTTCTATTTCCATTAATGAAATTATTCACCTGCTAGATTCATGTCCTATGTGAGGATTCTTGTTGCTTTTCCTGCACTTCATTCACACTCTATAGCAGTTGAATAATAATCCTTTTGTTCCATTCTTATGAGTTCTTTATCGACTTTTCATTAATCGCATTGTAGCTCTTTATTTCCTCATACAAATTCCACAAGATATTTCATTCTTCATCACTCTAATATCCAATTATACCTTTAATTCTTCCAAAACTGCAAGCAACCATTTTTGTTAGAATTATACATATTATAAAAATTTTGTCAATTAAGGATACATGTCCTTTTTATGTTCAATTCATGAAGATTTATATTCTCCAAATTATAATAATTCTGAGTTATCCTCCTATTAATCATATTTCCAATGACTATACTCATTCCCCAATACGATCTCCGAGATGAAAGTTATGGCTTCTTGAAAACGTCATTTTCACCCTTTTTGTGCATTTTCTCCACTGTTGTAATTTTATTGAAAGGCCAACTTTGGTCAAATACAAACAAAAATATGTCAGGAACTAAAGAAACTTTTGTATTATCCATAAATAAAAATAATGACAAGGAATTCATAACAACTCTCATGTTTTCAATATGATGCGCTAGTAAATAAATACAACAATATGAAAATGACCATTTTTCTCTTTTTCACCCCTTTTTCTGGACTTAATTTTTTTAGCAAAAATTACTATCTCTCAATCTCTACACTTCTAGAAAATTTTCACCAAACCAAAGTTATTTTTCCTCATGAGTGTATAAAATGTCGAGTAAATAAAAGTTTTCAATTTTGTGATCTGGGGTCACTTTTCCTCCAAAAATATCAAAATCCCCCCGAAAGTGGCCTAGAATAGTGGATTTTGGCCTATTTTAGCATTCCCATTCAAATTCCCTTAGGATTTATTCAGTTCCTTCATGGTTTATTTATGTGTCTACTTTATGGACACTCTCCATGAATTAAAGCTTAATTTGGACCTCTGCCAATGATCTGGACCTAGATCTCTAAAAATTACTATTTTGCAATTTATGACAAATCCGATCATAAATGGACAATGGCCCTCTCTTGCACTTTTGTAGAGCTCATTTCTGTGGAAAAAACCCATGATTTTCATATCAATCCAACTTAACATGGTTCAATATGGGAAAAATACAAAAATGGCTCCAATTATAGCTAAAATACGAAAAATGGCTCCAATTATGGCTAAAATATGATAAATGGCACTTTCAATCTCAAATTAGAAGAGATCTAGACCATCGATCTTATTCAGAACCTATACCCATTGGAAAAACTTAAATTCCTAGTTACACAAACTCCCCAAAAATCATAGTCCAAAACTCTGTTGGACTAGATCTGTCAGACTTCATCCATTGGAAACTTTAAATGGCGGGGTACACAGATCCCTTTGAAACCCATGGTCTAAAGCACTATCTGAATATTTCCATCGGAGAACCTCTATCAGAAGCACATCTTACCATGCTCCTCGACCTTTCCAAAATCTAGGCTTCGATAGACTATCAGTCTCACTCTATCAAACTCACCCATTAGAATCCTTCCCAAACAAGCCTTCCATAAAACTTCTTCCGAAGACTTGCACTTGAATGCTACATGACACTAGTGGATTCAACCACTCTTGATGACATGTCCAATGACATGGCACACTGACATGGTGGCCTATGTGGAATTCTCCTCTACCCTCATCCCTTCCAAGACAACATGCTCATTTGATAGATCAGACGATTAAAAATCATGTTGATCATTGGCCATGATCATCTTGAAATCCAAAAGTGCACACTGGTTACCTCGGTTAAACTGAATTCATCAGAAATTTTCTAAATGATATCTTCCAAAAATACTTTTCTGAAAGAACATCTCCATGAGATCTGATAGATGAGAATGACCTCGACTATTATGATGACTCTCATTCTTTCAGGATTTTCTTTTTCAGACTCCAACTCATGCCCTTCTTAAGGATTCTTCCAAAATTTGACTTTCGAGGAACGACTAGGAATAACCCTTGATACGATAAACAATCCGTGTTCACTCAGATCATACATTTGGACTCTTCCCTTCAGAATCAACCTCTGCTTGATTCTGAGGTCTTTAAGAATCCTTCTTCCCAAAGGATTATCGAGAATGCCTTTCTTAAACCTCCATAATTAAATCTTCATTATGGATCCTAACGGTTGAATTAATCTGGTCTGTCAATCTATGAAACTTCATAGTCTCCATTAACACACAATAATTATGAACTCTAAGGCCAAATTAAACTCTACAACTATAGATCAACACCATAAATCACTTCTTTGACTGTTATGAAGCACCACAACTTTAAATCTACTCGTAATTTAGGGGTTTCACTTCTGTTCTTCTCCTTTCCCCTCACAAATTCATCACAGACAAATATGAAACATCAAATTTGTCAAATCCATACCAGTTATATCCCATAACAGTCATGCGTTGAACCATAATCTCTGATACCAATCAATACCATACCCAACCACCCAAAAACTGTGTAACGCTACTTAAAAATGCAGTTCAAAAACTAATTTCAAATTCTGATAATAATTAATTCGAAAATAAGCATGAAATACTCACATGCATTAATCAAGATCCATGCTATAGAATAAAAGAAATGAATGATGTTCCATGCACTGTAAATAACCAGCAAGCATGCACATAAAAATACATCTCAGAGATAGTGAAATACACAAAAAATATACATTATACATAAAAAAAAATAGAGAGCACTTATCTTTTCAAGTAAACATTCAACAACTAGCTATAGACTAAGGACGTTACTCGCAACCATAGACATTGTTGTTCGTTTACTATCAACAATGGGTCACCCCCGAGGCAGGGCTATGAATCCACGAGGATGGGTCCTAGGCCAAATCTAAAACACACAACAATTGGCTAACTAGCTCTCAGGTTTTACCAACCACACAACAATCCTAATTTCCAACTTGCTTTCCCCTTCAGCCTACACAACCCAAATAAATGAATCCCTTTCTTTTCCATGCAGTCCCTTAGGATGTTTAATTTCTCTCTAGCATTCCAGTGCTACTAGTCAGGAAATATCCATGCTGGAAACTCCAAGGGTTCTCAGTTGTGATACTTCTTTGAGAACTACCATCAAAATCATTCCCATATACATCCATTCCCACCTATAATGATCAATAATTCCTCACAATCATCTCACAATGGCTCTCCTCCTCCAACCATTTGTTTCCATACTCCAACCAGGAGCACCTGAATTAGCAAGAGTGAATGATGAAGAATCCCAAGAAAAGAGTGTAAGAGTAAATGGAAAATAACCCCCAAAACATCCCACGAGGGATGTTTATATAATTACATGAAATCAAGAACCACATGGACTCCCCCCCAAGAATCTCATGTAACCACTTTTCTCAATTGAATCCAATATAGAAAAATAAAATATAATAAAAAGACTTATCCCCTTAAGCCCCATCTCTCGTGGAATCGTAGCCCCCTATCTCTTGTCCTTGTTCGTCTTGCAACCAACAATGTATTTTTATTAATGTGTATAGAAGTAGTACATTTCCTAGGCACTTCGACCCCTTTTTAACTTTACCAGTTCACCAGCCTAATGTCTCATTTACATAATAAATTCTAGTTCACATGGATTAAAACTGAGGTGTTACATTTGTCTAACTTTTCTACTTCATAATAGATATTTGATTGAATTTATTTGCAGAGATTAGTTTCATTTTTAGATACCCATCTAGTTACTAAAGATTGCTTCTAGTTAGGATATGATATATTAGATTTATTTTTGCAAGTAGTTAGATTGCATTTGCATTTCCATCTACATTCATAAACCACCCAATCACCCCTCATAACCAGTAATGGTAGATGGGCCAGAATCTGTATGGGTACCCTAGACGAAATGTAGCATAGTCTAATTAGGATCCTGTACTGGGGAGTACCCCTTACTATTGAAGGG